>APFE030262463.1:0-12561 GCA_000404065.3 Pinus taeda
CACTTTTAGGGACTTAGGAGCCCTCATTTTATGGACATTTATGATTGGGTTTGAAGTGCCCAAAAATGTCTATAACAATAATACCCAGCGTTATATGCAGGTAATTATAAAAAAATTGGTCAGAGAAGAGCAGAGGGGTAGCGGTCTATATGCAAGGTAGAAAATAGCCAGAATAGGGAGTTACAAAGTAGAGGGAAGCCAAAATGGCGCTAGAGAAATGACATAGGTGGCAGCTAGAATTTAGCTAAGAAAATATTCATAAGTGATGGCACAAATGACCTGCGCATATAGACCATAAAACAAATGGCTCAAAGTAATTATGCATGGTAGGAATACGCCTGCTCTGATACCATGTTAAACACACATGGGCAGCAACATAATCTGAAAGATAAAACATGAGAATCTAATTTTATTAACAAATCATATACATTTATAGTACATGGTTTGAATGTTGGGTTTCACATCCCAAGGTCTCTTGGACTTCCTTTTGTCTATTCGGCTTCCACACTAACTCATTGAGGATTGGGTGTCCAACAAACCTCTTAATGTTGATTTATGCTTAGACGTCTTCCAAGCTCTTAGAAAACCTATTTTGCATGAATGTATCTTTTATACTATGCCATGTGACCTCCATGTACTTATCAATGAAGCACTTTGTATGTACATAAATGAGAATGGTTGACTTTGTTACTTCAACTACTTCCTTAGTGCTTTCCTCTTAAGTTTCTTTGGAGGCCACTTTATGTGTAGAGGGAGGCATGTATCCAACAAATGACGAGAGGGTGACAATACTTGTAGCTCAAACACCTATTTGCTTAATCACACTCACAATGACAAGACTTGCTTAATGCAACCTAACTATGCAACAATATCTTCATAAATCATAAACAAAGATCCATCAAATGTAACCTAACATGAAAATATATCAATAATCATCCATAATCACTTGCATGCATAAGAAAATAGGCATGCCAACTAGGAGGGTGCACTTTCAAAGCATGAAGGAGAGTCAAGGGTCATTTTTGGCTTTGTAGTGCGCTCATGCACTTAAGCAAGACAAGAAAACCATCAACGAAACACTAGTGCACTCCAAAGGGACAAAGGATTGGGTTATCAGGACTTCAGGCCTTCACAGTGCACTCATGCACTCAAGGAGATAGAGAGGCCATAGTAACACAATCCGAAGGGATGAAAGAACATGTATTTAGGCCTTTAGGCCTTCAAGTTCCACTTAAAGGGAAGGAGGGTGCATTGGTGCATGGAGAAGGAATGAAGGAAAATCATTCGAGTCTTCAAGGTATGCCCATGAACTCAAGGTAGGGCATTGTTCTTCATGAGAAAGGAGTAAACTCAAGAGGGAAGCTTGACTATTTTGGGCAAAATTTTCAAGGTTGATCGGGCTTTGAGTTCCAGAAGTGCATTCTACCTAAAAAAAACTCAAAAACAAGTTTGACAACAAGATTTCATGATAGGAATGAAAAGAAAAAGGATTTGCAAGCTTATATAGATATGGTTGCAATCATGGTGGAAAGTGAAAGTTTAAGGAATGTGCAGAGTTTTAGCATGCGATAGTAAATTAACACTTGTAGAATCAAGATTGAATAGAAATGCGAGTAAATAAATTGAAAAACAAAGAAATTCCAATAAGAAAATAAGGCTCAATACTGAAATCATGAAGGGAAATGAATAGATTCGACATGCAAAAGTTACTTGTAATGCAGGCTGATGAATATTATCTCGATCCACAGTTATGTTCCCAACCCAAATGAGAATTATTATGTAAATGAATTATTAACTAGGTCAATTTAAAAGAGTTCACATGCAAAAAAAAATCATCCATGATCACCACTTGTTGAAAACTGAAAGGATTAGTTAAGGGAAGTTAAGTGGGCTCCTATTTTGTAGGAGTATGCCCACATGCAACAAAGTGGCACATGCATGCATCCAAGAATAGGGCATGTCTTTAGCTCAAAGGAGTGTGCTCAATGAGGGCGCGCTTTCTCAGCATGAAGAAGTGTGATCAAGGAGGGAAAACATCTTTAGCCCAAAGGAGTGCACTCAACACAAGCACATGTCTTCATTCAACTAAGACCTCACCTTGCAAGGGTTCAATTATGTTCATATAGAAGAAGGAAGGCATATGAAGACTCTATATTCATTATAGATACCTGAACAAAATCATTTTCAAGAATAAATACCTAATCCCACACATTAACAATCTTCTTGATCAACTTAAGGGTTCCAAGCTTCTTAGTAATATTTATCTAAAGTCAGGCTATAGCCAGGTTCCATTTCAACAAATGTATGTATGGAAGACAATATTCAAATCTAACTAAGGATTTTTTGAGTGGTTTTTCATTCCATTTGGCTTGACTAAGGCTCCAACAATGCTCAAGAGGATGATGGATAAGATCCTTCATCTATTCAAAAACTCTTTTGTTATTGTATATTTAGGTGAAATTCTCATTTTCAGTAAATCTTAGACAAAACATATGCAACACATTCAACCGGTGCTAAGCACCCTATGAAAACATAAGTTGCATGCCAATTGAGAGAAATTATCATTTGGAATTTATGGAATTCAACATTTTGGATACAACGTTGATGAACATTGGGTGCATGTGAACCTAGCCAAGATCCAACTCATTCAGGACTTTCTAGCCCCGGTGACTCTAATAGAGCTCTATAAATTCTTAGTCCTCTCTAACTTCTATGTAAGCTTTCTTCTAAGGTTATATCATATTTATTTGCCCTTAAGTCAACTAACCAAGCGTTGAGTTAAAGAATTTTTTCCTAGTATGAGGCACCATAGAAAGTATTTGAGGATGTGAACATCACCCTTTCTCTACACCAATCCTCACCTTGCCAGACCTATAACTACCGTTTGAGATTGACAGTTATGCCTTTAACTATGTGTTGACAGTGTTGGATGCCACCAAAATTGTAAGGGGGTCTCCCCATTGTGAATTCCCAATTAGACCTCACACTATTTGGTGTAGGAGTCCTATTTGGCCATATAGTCTGACCACCCTTCGAAGGGTTTCATAGGTATGCCTTGGTTAAGCACACACAAAGAAGGGATAACAACACGTCTTTGGGAAGCAAGTGTGTAGCCTTTGTGAGACACCCAATGCAATGTGCATGAAGGGACATCCACGACTCGTAAAAGCAAAATGAGCCTTCAATTAGAAATGTAGTAGTACTATCCTAAGGGGGGACCCGAAAGGGAAGAGAAAGACTTGTTGAAGACCTACATATTATTCCACATAATAAAAATCAATCATGATATCATAACAACACTTATCCAATGATAAAAATATCTAATAAATGAAGTATTTCATTAACTTAGTATGTAACTAAAGAAACATATATCATAAACATAACAAGAATATTCCTACTATATCTACAATACATGTATGAAGAAGTGTCAAATCATAGAGATTTTGACTAAGAGTGAAAGATCCCAAGTACATTGTTACATGAATGAAACACTATATCCAATAGTGGAAGATGAAGCCACATCCTACTTCCCCAAAGAATAATATATCTCCTATGCACTACACTAGAATCCAAGGCAAGGCTCCAATAATCCAAGCCCCTAGCTTGAGTTACGAGGAGTTATCTATAACAAATGAAAATGACCTTTGAGCTTCCTCATGACTCTTCAACTCCTATGACTATTCATATTCTTTTCATGGCTTATTACATTCCATATGTGACTACTTAAATTCCACATGTTTCCATTGGACTTCATTACATACCATTTATTACATAAGACAAATTACATATGAGACAATGGCTATATAAGATAAAACTGATAATGGGACAAATGCTCATCAAATTGATAAGTCATTGGCTTCCTCATGGAGCTCACTTGTAATGTAAGTGTTCCATGCTTTAAATTACATTGAGATGCTTTTGACTCAAACTAGAAAGTCCCTATGTAACACATCTTCACCTTTAGTTCCTCTGTCAATATGGCATTGGAGTTTGACTATACATTACTCCATACCAATGAAAATTTCATATGAGCTTTGACTGGTGCAATGGCATACTGTATAATAATATATTTGGTAATCTCCAAGCCTTCTTGTTCTATAGCTTGCTTGATTCATTCAATGCATGTCCTGATCTCGTAGAAGATTATTTCTCTACCTTTGATTGCTTCAATTGTCCCTATTGAAGGCATCCCATGATTTTTTGCTAAAGACTCAAAACCATTGTGCAGTCAATTATAAGCAGAAATTGTAATAATTGTATATTCTCAAAGATTCATGTAGTTTTGATGGTGGAGTCTCAGCTGAACTCTATCCACTTTTGCGACAATCCTATATTTCCTTTCTAAATGTTGTGGAGAATTAGGACACTTGGAAACCCACACCTGAAAATGGTCAACTACTTTGTTTTCTACTTTCAGTAGCTTTACCACTTCCTATGCTTCCTTCTAAATGCCAATGAGAGGAGCTACCACTTGTTGTATAAATGTCATCTCATCATATAATTGTGCCATGCTATCTTCCATTGGTCCCAGTTCCTCCTGCATGGTTGACTTCCATTCTGTGGTGTTGAAGTTTTGTGATGATAATTGTTAATTCTTTTCCACAATATGTTTCTCCTGTTGCTTCACCACAACAAGTTCTCTCCTTAATCTAACATTCACATTCAACAAGTATTTACAATTATCCCATGTATTTGTATCAAAAAAAATATTTCCACCATGATTTCTCTAGGATTCCTTCTAGTGTTGGAAGTTATCACCTTCTATATGGAAACTGAGACTGGATTACAAGGATCATTCAGAAAGTATATATGCCCTTCTTTCATGATCATCTTCTTAAGTTTATCAAATGTTACACTGCACACATCCATGACTTTGTCTATAGGTGGAGGTGTGATTCCCATTTCTTCGAATGGAAGATGACCACCTGTGAGGGGATGTTGTTTTGGAGAACCTAGTTCATCATCCATGGGTTGGATGGTATCTTCTTCCTCCAACTATTCCTCTTCTATCTCCTGAGTCAGATGTTCTTCTTCTAGTCTCTCTTCTCCTTCCTCCTAGAAATTACTTTGTTATTCTTCTTCTATTCTTCTTCTCTCTTCTTCTTCTTTTTATTGCTTCTAAAGGAAATAATCTTACTTTATCTTATCCTCTTCTTCTACTTCTGTCCTCTCCTATTTTTCTTGAGTAGGTCATTTTCTCAAACGATCAACCTTACATTTCCTGTTACTTTCTCCTATCAAATCATCCCTCATCCTCTTCCTAGGAGCACTCTTTACTTGAGGAATGATATGTTTTTCTTCCTGCACCTATGTGTCTTGAGCTGGAGGATATGTGGGTGACCTGTTTCCATTGTTGCATGTGTTACTTTAACTACATTATACCATTTTTTCACCTATGCATCTCTTGTTGTGGACATTGATGAATGCATGTTGGGTCGAGGAAAACGTATGATTTTCCTACTTATTTACTTGTTTAATAACATGATTTCAATAAATTTTCATTTATCTTAAGGATCTTTTGGAAGAAAGAGTAATGAAAAATAATTAAAAAGAATTTTCAAATGATTTACATACTTTTAGTGCTATAAGTCTTAAATTTCACTAATTCGTGTGTAGGATGACTGAATTGGACAAATGTTGTTCCTTTAGATAAGAAAACAACACCAAGAAAAGAAAATTTCATTATTTTAGCTCCACTGGTCAAGCTAAGAACAAGCAATGAAATGCAGAATTACTACTAAAGATCTGATAGTTAGGCCGAGCAATCACAAGGATCTTGTGATCCTTAGAATAAGCTCTAATTTACTAAGCATTCCTTAGGAAATATATAACGCAAATAAATAAAAAAGAAAGGAGACTTTACCTTTCATTATTTTTCTTACAGTAAGAATATGAGACATAATTCAACCTTAAAGGTTGCAAACAAACTCTGTAATCTATTTTGACAGTTAATGAAGAAGTGAAGCTTTTACATTAAACTTGTGCATTGAGTTTTTATGGCAGCCCCTTCTAGAAACTCTGAGCCAAGTCATTGGAGGATTCACTGCTTGACTGTATCATTTTATTTACTTTCTTTGTTGATATTTTCTTTGTTGTTCTATCTAAAATATGAGGTAGATTAAGTCTTATATTTCAATTTTTGTTCCCTTTCTAAATTTACTTCCTGTGATTATAGGTTTTTCACATTTAATTATTTCTAGTTTTAGAATGCTTTCAATTATTGGCATGGTTTAAGCAGTTTCCTCTTATATGCGTGATCTAGCAAAAGTTGTTTGAATTCGATTATTGAACTTAGCTTAATTCCCTTTCCACATTTCAATCCTAGATTAATATTCTTGTCTGAATTCAATTTTAGATTAATATATTCTCCAAGTGTGAACTATAGATTAATTTCCTTTCTACATTTGAATTTACAAGTCAATGATTGTTGGGTGGTTAAGCTATTTATGCAATGATTGTTCAAGATTTAAGATTAGTTACTTACAGTTCAACCTCCGATATTTTATTGCACAGAAAGTGCCAACAACCTTAAAATATAAAAATGAATCCTAGGTTGATACATTAATGTAGAATTAAGATCGATTTCTAAGGTCATATTAGTTTCTCAACAATACCCAGAACGGAAACCGATCCTTTCATAATGTTGCCTACACACTCTCTTGGGATCATATCCATGAAAGTCCTTAGTTGTGAAGTGCAGGTGATATAACTCTTTTATTTGTTTTGCGACCGCCTTGTGGCTCTTTAACTCATATAGTCTGATCCTTAAAAGGAAGATGGGACAAGGAGATATCTTCCTTCTGTGAAGAAATCTTGAAAATCCTTGTCCAGTTGATTTACTACTTCCTGCATGACCCCCTTATTGGTGACATATCGTGGCATGAGATGAGGGGATATTCACTAACAAAAACATCTAATGTATGTATCCCATAGTAATTTATTCACTTTATCAGTCATGTAAGGAGGATCAATCTTCTTTATCATATGAAAGATAATTGCCAAGAAGTGCTCAACCAAATTGTCATATGCACCTTTGAAGCTTGATTTTCATGACTCTCTGTAGGGAAAGTACACCGGAAATTGGTCATCAGGAGTCCAGTTCCAGTGTAATGTTGGGAAAGTATATTATACAGAGATTCCATCGAAAAAGAATGTAGACATATAAAACTATTATGCTTGGCTTGCCCTCAAATATGATTTTTCCTGCCCCACATGACATTGCAGCTCAAATGATATAATATCTACCCAATTGAAACATTTACCACAGGTTACCACCGTATTGAGCATATATATCCATTTTTTCTCAGACACCTCAACATTCTTGCATCCATGCAACTGACAACACATGGCTATGAGATATTCATATACATCTCTGCTAATCTTAGTCGGATAGACTGTTGATGGGTGGTGGCGAAACTTATTAGGCTCTCGAAACCATGATTTTATAATGTCATTTGTGTCGAGGTCAGCCCATCTGGTGTACAATTCAATGTTTTCATATTATGTGGGCCCGAGTATCTTATAATATGTCTTCATATCTTCTCCATAATATGTGGTGAGCTAACCCCCATGTTCACTATGAATCAAAATATGAGAGTCATCCATGTGTGTGATAATCCACTCAATCACCTCAGCACAAGGGATTTCTAGGAATCTTCATGTGATCCTTTGCATTATGGACCTTGTTATGAAACCAACTCATAGAAAGATAGAAAAGATAGATAAACGACTTCAAAATCAGCCCCTTCAAGGGGGAATCCTCCTTTACATTACACAAATCAACAATTCTTGGATGATACAAATGACAAGACCTCCTTTCTATAAATAGGAGTCTAAGGGTTCCCAATACAATCAGAGCCTACATAACAATAATACTGTAGGGGCAAAACAATAACAATAGTGGGCTTATATCGGGTACAATAATAACAACATGGGGACTATATGGTCATAATAATAAAATAAGGGGGCTACACTAATAACAATAATGGTTTACACTAGTAGTATAGGGACCTAACAGACCTCTTAATGTTGATGTATGCTTGCACGTCTTCCAATTTCTCAAAAACCCTATTCTGTATGCATGTGTCTTTTTAACTACCCCATGTGACCTCCGTGGACTTATCAATGAAGGACTATGTATTTTCATAAATTGGAATGGTCAGTTGTTATGCAACCAACTCACAAAAAAATAGAAAACATAGTTCAATGACTTAAAAACTATGCTCTTCGAGGGGGGAACATCCTTTACATTAAATAAATGAGAAATTCTTAGATGATACAAATGATAAGACCTCCTTGGTATATATAGGAATCTAAGGGGCCACAATATAATAAGAGCCTACATAACAATAATAATGTAAGGGCACAACAATAACAATAGTGGACTTCTATGGGGCACAACAATAACAACATGGGGGATACATGGGCACAAAAATAAGAATAGGGGTCTACACTAAGAATAAGAATAAGGGGAATACACTAGTATTATAGGGACCTAACATGCCTGTCTACTTAAAAAAAGTGTTTTCCTAAACACTTGAGTAGTTTTGGATGCTTCTATATAAAATTCTTATCCTCCCATGTGGAATCTTCAATGGGTAAGTTATTCCACTTAATGAGATACTCTAAAATTAATCGATTCCGTAGTTGTCAGGTTCTTGTTTTTGTGACTTCTTCAGGCTTAAATATTTTTTTCTCTTCTTCGTCAAGTTATGGAAACACTGTTTGAACTGGAAATTTGTCACCGATAACCTTCTTTAAGCATGAAACATGAAAAACTAGATGTACTTAGGAAGATACAGGCAACTCCAATTTGTATGTCATAATGCCATTTTTTTACAACACCTTGTAAGGACCATAGTACTTGGGTGATAATTTATTATCCTTATTAGATTCTTTGGGGGGAATTTTTTTGTATAGCTGTAGCCATACAAATACCCAATTACCTACATAAAAACTTCTTTCACTGTGATGTTGACCTGCCTATTGTTTCATTCAATTCTGCGCCAAAATGAGGTCATCCTTCAAGAGTTGGAGAACTTATTTTTGATGCTCGATGTGATGTTCCATTAATTGAACCTTAGAAATTTCTCTTAAAGATTATGTGATGGATGGTGGATGATATCCATAAAGTTCCATTAATGGGGTCCATTTTTACTGTAGTATGGAAGGAAGTGTTATAACAGCATTCATATAGAGGTAACCACTGGACCTATTGTGTTTGTTTATGAGATACAAAGCAAGGAAGATATCCATAGAAACATTTTTTCGCTATCTCAGTTTTCCCGTCAGGTTCAGGATGCTAAGAAGATATATGAGCTAATTAAGTACCAAGACAAGAAAATAATTTCATCTAAATTTTTCCAATTAAAATGGTATCTTTGTCACTTACAATAATCTTTGGGTTTCCATGTAGCTTTTGAATTGTTTCCATAAATGAAGTAGCAATTGTATTAGCTTTAAAATGATGAAATAATGCACAAAAGTGTGCATACATGGCAATTCTATCAACTACCACCATGATGACACTCTTTCCTTTATAATTGGGTACACCTATGATAGAATCCATTGAGACCTCCTCCCAATGCTGACTTGGAAAAAATAAAGGTTGTACCAAGCCATGGGTCTTAATTCTCTCAACTTTATTTTGTTGGAAGACTAAACATTTTGCCACAAACTTCTAAATATCAGATTTAAGGCCATCAGAAAAAAGTTTATTCTTGACCGTGTGGTACTCTTTTAAAAATCTTGAGTGCCCTCCTAAGGGGGAGGTGTGCAATTCCAAAAGAATCTTTTTCTCGAGTCGGGAATTCTTACAAAGAATAAGAGATATTTGTACCATAATGAATCATTTTCGCAACTAAATATATCATATGTACAGGGATATTGCTACAAATTTTGAATGAGTGTTCACACCTCTTCGTCATTCTTCCAATCATCCCTTGATTCATCTATCCAATCTAATTGGACAATAGAAATGGCAGAAATAAATGTTTCCACATCGTCATTTTTTCTTGAGAGTGCATCTACAACAACATTTTTCTTCCCATTTTTGTTGATGATTTCAAAGTCATAACCCAACAACTTTGTGACCCATTTTTTCTGCTCTTCTGAAGATAATATTTGTTCCAAAAAGTATTTAAGACTATCATGATATGTTCTTACCTTGGAGTGTCTTCCCATTAGGTAAGGTTGAGATTGCTTTATTTCATGTAGTATTTCCAACATTTCCTTCTCATAAATAGGGTTTTTTTTAATATTTTCCTTTGATTGGACAACCTTGAAAACCAATGGGTTTTCCTTCTCGCATTACAACAACACCAATTCCATTTCTCGAGGCATCACATTCCAAAATAAAGTTTTTAAAGAAGCCTAGTGTAACTAAGATTGGTGCTTGGCACATTGCCTCTTTAAGATGTTCAAAGGCCTTATTTCTTCTAGCGTCTAAGGAAATTAATCATTCTTCACTAATGTTGTTAGAGGTGATGCTATTCTCCCACAATTCTTGACAAAATTGTGAAAATACTCTATCAACCTGATAAATCCTCAAAGATGCCTTACAGTTGTGGGGATTTTCCATTACTTCATGGCTTAATTTTGTTAGGGTTTACCTTAACACCCTTGTGAGATACAATATACCCAAACATTCCACCTCTTGTACTCCAAAGAAACATTTGCAGGTTTTTCATATAATTGTTTCTCCTCCAATAGTTTGAGCACCTTATCAACATGTTGAACATGATCCTTCCAAAGCTTGTTGTAGATTGGTATATCATCAAAAAATAATAATACAACTTTTATAAAGAAGGGTTTGAAAATGGAATTCCTCAAAACTTGAAATGTGGAAGGTGCATTAGTAAGGCCAAATGGCATGACCAAAAAATCATAATGACCCTCATGAGTTTTGAATGTTGTTTTTACAATGTCTTCAATCTTCATTTTTATTTGATGATATCCTAAACGAAGATCTATCTTCGTGAAGTAAATTTCTCCATGTAATTCATCCACCAATCCATCAATGAGAGAAATGGGAAATAAATATTTAATAGTGAGATTCTTCAGCTCCCTATAATCTAGACACATATGCCATGATCCATCCTTCTTGTGCACCAATACTATTGGAGTAGAGAAAGAACTTTGACTAGGTTTAATTATACCAGCCTCTAGCATTTCTACAACCATATATTCAGTTTCACTCTTTTGATCATAGGGATATCTATAAGGTATGATGTTTGGAGCAACATTTCCTGGAATCAAATGAATAGCATGATCATGATCACGAATAGGTGGGAGACCCTAAGGAGTATCAAATACCTCTGAATGTTTTTCCAAGAATTTTCAGAGATCTCGTGAATTAGATGATTTTGATGTTTAAACCTCTAGTGAGCATAACTGTACAATTACTCCCCGTTGATCTTTCTTCAGGATATTTTTCATTCCATTAGAGCTAATTATCTTTCTTGGTTTCCCTGCAATACCCCTTAATTCAAATTCCTTTCCTTCCCAAAAAAAAATTAAAGAAAACATCTTGAGAATTAAAAGATATCATCCCAAAATATTGTAACCATTGAACTCCTAGTATAACATTGACACCACACATTGGAATCAAAAGCATTGGACTATTCAATACATATTCCCCCATGGTTATCTTGATATAATCACACTTTCCAGAGAAATTTATAGTTCCTACATTTGCAACCCTCACTTGACAATCTTGTGTTGGATATAGGAATCAATTCAATTCCCTAGATATCTTACAATGAATAAAATTATGGGTACTACCTTAATCAATCATAATTATTACATTTTTCTCCTTCATACATCCTTCTATCTTGAGAGTTTGAAGAGTGGTAATTCCTACCAATAAATTACAAGATATGGTAAGATTCATTTCTTCTTACTATGGGGTTGGTTCCTATTATATATCCTCCTCTTTTGATGTTTCTTTTTCCTTTTCTCCCTCCTCTTCACAATATATGGAGAATAATTTCCTCCCAGCACACTTATGACCTTCAGTGTATTTTCAGTGACAACTGTAACAAAGCACTTTTTCTCTTTTCTCCTCCAATTGTTGTGGTGTCAACCTTCTAGGTTGTAGGAGACTAGGAGTAGAAACACTTCCATATTTATATTTGTGAGTGGTAAATCCTTGTTCCCATAATTTTTCTTTCAAATTTTCTTGTCACCTTAAATTACTTCTCCTATGGATCAGGTTCCCAAAGGCAAGCCTCATGTTGGATGTTATCCTTTAAAATATCTATGAAGACATCAATCATATGATCCTCTGGAATATCAATTATGCTGGAAATATTTTAGAGCTACTGACAAGGTGGGTGTGAATGAGTAGTGTGACTTATTACTAATTTTTTCTTTGTATTTTACTTTACTGAATCACATACGCTAATTAGCAGCAACTCATTAACATTTTCAGATCTATGTATAAATCATAAGTAGCAAATAAACCATATGAGCATCATAACCATGAACAAGAACATAAGAAAGCATCAACACATGAGACACACGATATATTTTGGAAAACCCTTCACTGGGAAAAAAACCACC
>APFE030262464.1:0-10723 GCA_000404065.3 Pinus taeda
CTGACTTGGGCTTCTTAAGATATTTTCTTGGAATTGAAGTAGACCAAAGTGAAAATGGTGTTTTCATTTCTCAAGATAAATATGTAGAAGCAGTGTTGAAGAGATTTAACATGCAGAACAGCAAGGGAGCTGTGACTCCAACTGTAGTGGGGTTGAAATTGACCAAGGAAGACAACAGCAAGGATTTTGATCCAAAATTGTACAAGAGCATAATTGGCAGTCTTATGTACTTGACTGCAAGTAGGCCAAACATTATGCACGTTGTGAGTTTAATCTCCAGATTTATGGAAAGACTAAAAGAGACTCATTGGCAGGAATCCAAGAGGATTCTAAGGTATGTGAATGGAACAAAGGGGTTTGGTATTTTATACTTCTCTTCTGAAAATTTCATGTTGATAGGTTACACTGACAGTGATTGGGCTGGAAGTGTTGATGATAGGAAAAGCACAGCAGGATATGTGTTTCATATGGGATCGAGAGCCATCTCATGGGATTCCAAGAAGCAACCAGTTGTGTCCTTTTCAACAGCAGAGGTAGAGTATGTGGCAGCAATAGCAGCAACATGCCAAGTATTGTGGCTGAGAAGAGTTCTCGGAGATTTGTGTCATGAACAAGAAAATGGCACAACCATTTACTGTGACAATAGCTCAGCAATAGCATTGTCTAAAAACTCTGTTTTTCATAAAAGAACAAAGCACATAGATACCAAATTTCACTTCATACGTGAATTGGTTAACAATGGTGAGATTGTTTTGCAGCATTGCAGAACAGAGGATCAGCTTGCTGATATCTTGACAAAACCATTAGCAAAGAAAAGTTTTGATCATTTTAGGAAATGCCTGGGTATGCAGCAGTTGAAATTAAGGGGGGGTGTTGGAATTTAATTCCAACTGCAACACATAATAGCTAGACAAAAATCTGATTTCAGTAGATATTTCAGATTGTTCGATGCCGCAAAGTCGCTATTGATATTTTGCACATTAATGAGCATTAAATTCACAGAATTTAATTCTCTTGCAACCGCTGACTTGTTTTCTTGAGAAAGGCATCACTGCTTGCTGCATTCAATACGCAGATAAGTGTTACAGGATATTTTGGTTATTTTATTGTTTAAACTCAGATATTTTTTCCTCTATAAATGTAATGAATAGCAGTTCTGTTTTTCAAGGTTAGAAGATTGAATAGAGAGTCTCTTCTGTAAACGCATAGCAGTGCTGAACCCACAATTTTCTGAGATAAAGAAAATTGGTTTGTGGAACTGAAGTTTTCCTGTTGTTATCCCTCTGTGAAGAGGAAGATGAAGTTGTATCAGCTTTTTTACTGTTTAGGAATACAAGTTTATTGTTTACAAGTTTACTGTTTAGCTTGTTTACTGTTGCTGTTACACCAAGTGTTAAAATCACGTTGCTACTACACTGTAAGTCTAAAAGTGACTTGACGTCAATCGTTGCATGTTGTTGTTACACCAAGCGTCAAAATCATGTTGCTACTACACTATAAGTCTAAAAGTGACTTGACGTCAATCGTTGCACGTTGCTATAACACCGTATTCCGCAAACGTTTTTTTTATTATTTCCGCTATGCAAAACAGAGTATTGTTCTATTTTCAGTTTTGTTATTGAATTATCAGAAATTCTAACAGAGTTGTTGCAACACCAAACTGCTTTGCTGAAACACCATTTCCAGCAAGCAATTTTCTGTTTTCTATGTTAAAAAACAAAGTGTTAAAACAGAGCATTTTTTTTGTCTGTCTGTTATGGAATTTACAGAAAATTATGACAAGTTTGAGGTTCGGTTAGCGGATCCTGGAGGGAAACTGTAATGCATAATCACCAGGTATTGTGCTTTGCTCAAGTTGTGTTTTCACCTGGGTTTTAACATTAGAGTAGGGTTTTGGTTCAGCAGTCTAAAAATCCTCATTGAGACTATCATCTTCATCTCATATGCTATTATTATCTCTATTTTGGGTTTTACATGAACTTACTTTGTACTTGAACAATTTCTCGCCTTAGGCTCGGCTTAGGCTTGTTTAGCTTCTTTAAAATTGGAAGGAAGGCCCTTAGGTTGGTTCCTTAAACCCAGGTCTATAGTTGGTTTTTGACCCTCTGTTGGACTGCTATTTTGAGGAGGGGGCAAGCTTCTATCCATATGAGGCGAGCCCTCTCGGAACTGGATGGTGTATTATTTCATACTTTACTTATTATCAACGTCTTTTTCAGATTTACCTTACTCTAAGTAATATTATGGACAAGAGTTTTTAATGGTTAAATTCATGGTTAATCTCTCTTGCAGTTGTTTAATAGTCAATTGTACTTGGATCTTGCAATTGTATATAAATCTTTGAGTGATTGTATATTTATAATAAGGATGTTCGAATGGTTCTTGATCCCTTTTACATCAGAACTGCATTCTTATTCCAACCTATTGTGCTTATTTATTAGTTGCTAAATTTGTACATAATACTTGATTTTCAATGAGTTGTTTTATGCTCTATAATTTTAATAAGTTGTTTGTGTCATTACTCATTCATATGGGACTTATGTTCTATAATTTATTATTCTCTTGTAGCAGTATTTATTCAAGGGAAATTTCATTCTTTTTTTCTATGAGTAAAACTACATACATAATAATTTCTTTCCAAAATGAAAGTTGTCATCTTTGTCAATTTCCTACTTAGAAAATTATTTAGCTATTCTGTAATTTGGATATAACAATTTGTACATTCTTTTCTTAAACAGAATAGTAAGAATTATCTTGTTATTAACTAGAGTAAGCTATTCATCTAATTGAAAACATTAAATCCTTCAACCATATAGTAACCTTGTATCTATACAGCACAAGATTTTACTTATTTGAATATTTGCCAATTCCCTGATGATAGTCTGTTATCAGACCTTAGCTTACTTGCTCTGTTTTCCTCCCAACCATGATATCAGCTAAACAAACTTGTCTTCCCCCGAGTTGCTTCTAACATGCAAAAATTCTTCTTAAGACTAACAATTTTTCTTAGTACAACTATCTGGTCCTAACCAGACTTAGCACCAAAAAACCCCCTGACATATCAGCACAATATTCTCATTTTCAACCCTTATCCCCTCTCTTGATATCAGATACACATACGCTCTTAATCATTGCTTGAGAATAAATCTCCAATGAATTGGTTAGGGATAGATAGCTACCAGCCTAACTATCTGACATGTGAGAAATATATATAACTGTTATTATTATGACATTCCATTTTCCACATAACTTAGCCAAAATAAATAATTATATAACTCATAATATTGTTCAGTTCCTATAACCTATAGTAATTTAAATATTTAAATTTACTGGGGATATCACATCTCCCCACCCTCCCAAGATTAAACATCGTCCCGATGTTTCTCTTCCGAAAATAGATTTGGAAAATCCTTCCTCATAACCTATTCATCATCCCAGGTGGCCTCCTTCGGCTCAAAGTGTTTCCATTGCACTTTAACTTGGGTGATACCTCATTTCTACAGCATTACTTCTCTCCAATTGGGTATACCCAGGGGTTTGACCAAGAACTCGTCTTCCAATTCAACTTATACACAAAGAGACAAAAAAAAAATTAATCAGTCCTCTCCTTTGGTAACTAGTTTTGCAACCTATTTATAGTACGTCATGTTCTTAAGTAATTCTTCTAAATTACCTATATATCCTACCAATTAATTATATGGTTAGGATCACATATGTATTTTTTTAATGTAAAACCATGAAAGACATTATGCACACGAATATGGCTGGGTAAGGCAAGTTAATAAGCCACCGACCCAATTTGAGCTAGAATTTGGAAAGGATCACAAAATCAGATTGCTAATTTAGCACATCCACTCCATTGCAATATACTTTTGTTTTCTCATAGCCGAACATAAACATGATCTCCAACTTGAAATTCCCAAAAACTTCTCTTCCGATCAACAAATTTCTTTTGTTGTTCCTGAGAATATTTTAAATTGTAAAGTACTTTTTTAACCATATATTCCATTTTCTTTAACATGTCTAGCCATAGCATCAATTTATCCTCTGGGCTGCCCCAGTTCGAGGGTGTCCTGCACTTGCATCCATATAATACTTCAAAAAGACTCATTTGCAGAGATGTATGCTAACCATTGTTGTAAGAAAACTCTACCAAATGTATGTAATATTCCCATTTATACGGCTTCTGCATCGCATAAGTTTGTAGCATATTTTTTACTATTTGATTTAATCACTCAGTCTGCCCATTTTTTTGAGGGTGGTAAGCAGTGTTGAAATGCAGCTGTGCCTAAACCTCCAAACAACGCTTTCCAGAAAGTTGAAGTAAATTTTACATCGTGCTCATAAATTATAATCTTTGGTATTCCATGTAATCTAAAAATGGTTTCCACAAATATGTTAGCAATTTGTACAACCTCGTAAGTCGATTGTACTGGTATGAAGTGAGCTGATTTTTTCAACTTATCTATTACCACCATTATTGAATCATTCTACTTTTTAGACTTATGTAGTCCTATAATAAAATCGATGGAAATGGTTTCCCACTTCCATTCCGGAATAGGCAACGAGTGGAGTAATCCAGTTGGGTGACGATGTTCGGCTTTCACTTGCTGGCATTCCAGATAGTAAGCAAAATACTTAGCTACTTATTTCTTCATACTGGGCTAGAAATATTCCTTTCTGAGTGCAGTAATTAACTTCTAGTATCCAAGGTGGCCTACATACACAATTTTATGATATTCATCTAAAATTAAATTTTTAAAATTTTTCTAGTTATGACATACATTCTCCCCCTCTTAGTCAGTATACCTTCTTGATTTACCTCATGTCCTAGTTGTTGTTCATTGTTGTTAAAAATTTTAGCTTGTTGCCATAAGAATTTATACTCTACATCCTACATTGGATCTTTCTTAATCTGCACATTAAATGTAGTTCACATTTCACTAAAAGAGACCTCACATATACAATTTACCTTCCTACATAAGGCATCCATGACTTGGATCTCCTTTCCTTTAAAGTGTTTGATTTCAAAATCAAAATCACTTAGGAAGTCGACCCAACGAGCTTGCCTAGCATTTAGAGTGGGCTTCTTAAAATAGTTAGTTAACATATGATGATCAGTCATTAATAAAAATGTCTTACCCATCAAATAATGTCGCCACATCTTTAATGCATGAATGATTACAGTTAGCTCTAAGTGATAGGATAAATATTTTTTCTCATGCTTCTTAAGCTTCCTAGACTCATAGGAAATAACCATACCCTCTTGCATTAGTACACCACCTACACCTTCCTTACTGGCATTTGTATAAACCACATAATCTTGATTCGGATATGCAATGCTCAAAATGGGCGTGGTGATGAGTAAATGTTTAAGCTGATGAAAACTCCATTGGCAATCCATGGTCCACTTAAAAGTTTTTCCTTTCCTTTGCAGAGAGGTAGTGGGTATAACACCCTAGAAAATCCTTCAACAAATCACCTATAGTATCCTACTAGACCCATAAATGATCTTTTATCAGCCACGTCCTTTGGTACTGGCCATTCCACTATACTTTTTATTTTCTCTGGATCCACAATAATTCCATCCATGGTAATGACATGTCCTAGATACTGGATTTTCTATTTAAAGAAATCACATTTGTTGTACTTGGCTTATAGTTGATGTTCTCTTAAAACTTGCAGAACAATACGAAAATGTTCTTTATGTTCTTTTATATTTGGAGAGTAAATTTGTATATTATTGATAAAAATCAACACAAATTTAAATAAATACTGATGAAATACAATGTTCATGAGGCACATGGAGGTCGCAGGAGCATTAGTTAACACAAAGGGAAAAACAACGAACTCGTAATGCCCATAACGAGTTCTAAAGGTTTTTTTTTCTATATCTTCTTCCTTTATTCTAATATGATGCTAACTTGAATGGAGTTCAATCTTTGAAAACACAGTCACACCCTTCACTTGATCAAACAACTCATCCATATGAGATAAAGGGTATTTATTCTTGATAGTTAGTTTATTTAACTAACAGTAATCCATGCACATTCGCAAGGTTCCATCCTTCTTAACGAAAAGCACCAGAACTCCACAAGGTGATACACTTGGGCGGATATATTTTTTATCAAGAAATTCTTGTAGCTTCATTTTTAATTATGTTAACTTTGGTATGCTATGATAAGGGGCCTAGATACTGAAGCAGCTCCTCGGATCAACTCAATGGTGAAATATATATCCCTATTTGGAGGAAATCCTAGAATTTCTTCATTAAACACGTCTGGAAAATTCTGAACCACAGGTATATTTTCTAAAGAAACAAATTTTTCCTTTGAATTAATATACCCTACCTGTATTCCATAAATTTGACATCATTTTTTGATACATTTTGCTAATTGAGAGGTTGTTAGTGGTCTTAATTTTAGTGGTCTTAGTATGCCTTGAATTTTCTGCCTCTTTCCTTCTTCATCCATATAGTTAATAGTTTTGGTTTTATAGTTAATGAGGGACCAATGTTTTTCCAACCAGTCCATACCTATTAGGATATCGTACGATCTTAGGGGAAACACGTTCAAGTATGCCATAATAGACTGACCTGCTAACTTTAGGGGGCAGTTGTTGATCTTGGCCAACACCCTTATCTTTGCTCCCATGGCGAGTTGTATTTACCAAGGACTCTTAAAATTAACAACTTGAAAACAACATTGTTCTACTAGTTTGGGATTAATATAACTCAAGGTAGCTGCTGGATCAATTAAAATAGATATAGTTCGGTCGAATATGTTACCTTCAAATTCTATCATGGTTGGTTGGTATTCAGCCTCATGGTCTTCAAGGGAATTAGTGATTTTAATACATCTTGCCACTTCTCCCACACTTGATGCTTCTTGAATATGTGCAACCTAATCAGTTCCTTTACGGTATGGACAATTTTTGACGTAATGTGGTCTTCCACATCCCTAACCCTGTATTGGAGGTCTAGCTGCTACTTCCACTTCAGTTCTTCCTTACTACTCATTTATCTTAGTCTCACTTGCAAGTTTGAATCTAGGTTGATTTCTGTTCATATTTTTGTTTTCTTTCCCTTTATGGGGTCCCTAGTTGACCATGGCCTTATTTCCCTTGTCGTTAGATGTAAACTTAATCCCATTTTTGTAAGCCCATCTCTTTCCCCCATCTTCCTTTTGCATGTTTTGATGATAACATAATCAAGCCTTTCGTATAACTTCTTCCATGGTCTTCAGGTTATCAAACTCAAGGCGCTCTTCCATGAACAGTGGCAGACTATTGATAAATCACTGCACTTTCGCTTTTCCTTCCCTTATGTAAGGAACATACTCAAGCAAGGACATAAATTTTGCTATGAAATCGTCTATAGAGAACTAACCCAATTGAATATCGTGAAACTATTTTGGCTTCTTGTTATAAAATCTTTCAATTAGATATTTCTCCTTAAAATACTTTTGAAATTTTTCCCAAGTTATGCTCTACTCATATAATCCACATATGGTTTTTACCTCCTCCCACCATAGGGTGGCATTTCCTTGCAACTGAAAGATGGCTAAGCGAGCTTTTAAATTATGATCATATTTATACAGTTGGAAATACTTATTCATATTGATAAGATAGGCTTCAGCTACTTCTTCATATTCACCATCAAAGAGGGGAGGTTTTATTTTTCGAAATTCTCCTTGTAAGTCTATCTTTTGTCTGTTCTACATTTTGTGTCCTCATACATTATTAGATTCTTTCTCTTGATTTTCTTTGCCACCTTCTGTTTTTAAATTCTTAGTTCGAATTCTTGTTCGCCAGTCATGTTCGCGTGCTCGAGACTGGGAATTGGTTGTCGCTAATTCTGTCTATCATATAGACTCTTCATGATCTTTTTCTGTTGCTAGATCAACCTTTCTTTATCTGGCCGTAACCGAGCCATCTCATCCTTCAGTTCTTGCACATTTTGCAAGATTTTAGTTTTAGTATTGCGCTACTCTTTCCCTAGCTGTACACATACCTTGGGATTGCCTTCTTGAGAAGACCTTGGTCATGTTCTTGTCATAGGTCTGTGTGGTGTAATTCCAGTCCTCCTCATGTTGATTTCTTTTCTTTCTTTCTCTATGCACATTACAAATGTTATTCATTTATTTTCAAGAGGTCTCATATTTGTAACCTGAGTGCTCTGATACCACATGTCACACACCCCTGTAATATAAGTCTTAAAAGTGATATTGTAAATTTATATAAAAGCGAATGTTACTCTTGGTAAGTGTAAAAATATACAAACTTGTCAATCTAAATAGCAGAAATTATTAATCAATATAGTCTTTCCTATTTCATTTACATTATAACCTAATCATAAATTAAAAGGGTTAGATTCTTTACGAATTTACCCTAACCATAAACAAGTCATACTTATGCTTTAAGCTATAGCTTAGGGAATTTCACCAACCTTACTTACTATCCACCCAACATTTAAGTTTCACGGAAATTTGTTTTAATGTTGCATTAAATTCTTATTGTGTGACATGACTCGTAGGCTTGGAGGTGCTATGAATCTGGAGTCTTTTGTCACAACGCACCTGGCCTTCTTGGCCTCGAAAGATGCTCCCCATCAACAGATACCTTGTGTTGTATCGCATCAGATGGCGGAGAGTGACCTCATTAACCTATGACTTCGGCACTACCTCATTTCCTTGGTATTTCATTGTTCTCGATTTATTCGTTCTGCTTTCGGTGAGATTCTAGCTCTCTTTCACAGGCGAGAATAACAATGTTTCGCTTTGTCAATCTTTCTTCGACATAGTCCAATTGTTCTGAACTTCTTTTGTTGGTCTTCTTTTCAATTAATTGCTCTAATTCCAGTTGGGTTGGTACCTTTGCAGGCTTCCAGCTTCTTTGTTCGGTGCTCTACTACGAGGAGGGAATCCATAAACCATTAATTCCTGGTAAAGGGATTTACCATAATTTATGAGTTTATGGTTTCGTTTTCTATTTCTTTTAAATGGTTGTCAGTTTTTATAACTATGTGAATTTCCTGCCCAAGTGAGGCTTAGAGGGTTTTCATCGCCTTCCATGATTTGGGAAAAGATGCTAGAGTTTGAGTCTGAGGTTCGGCTAACGGATCCTAGAGGGAAACTGTCATGCCTAATTATCAGGTATTGTGCTTTCGCCAAAGTTGTGTTTTCACTCTACTTTTAATGTTAGAGTAGGTTTTTGGTTAAATAGTCTAAAAATCCTCGTTGCGACTACTATCACAGTCTTGTATGCTATTATTGTGATTGTTCTAGGTTTTACATGAACTTAGTTTGTACTTGAGCAATTTGTTGGCTTGGGCTCAGCCTAAGCTTGTTTAGCTACTTTAAATTTGGAAGGAAGGCCCTCGGGTTGGTTACTTGAACCCAGGTCTATACTGGTTTTTTCTCCTCCATTGGACTATTATTTTGAAGAGAGGGGAGGCTTCTATCCATACGAGGTGAACCCTCTTGGAACTGGATGGTGTATTGTTTCATGCTTTAATTATTATCTACGTATTTTCCATATTTACCTTACTCTGAGTAATATTATGGACAAGAGTTTTTCATGGTTAAATTCATGGTTAATCTCTCTTGCAGTTGTTTAATAGTCGGTTGTACTTGGATCTTACAATTGTATATAAATCTTTTAGTGATTGTATATTTACAATTAGGATGTTTGGATGGTTCTTGACCCCTTTTAGACTGTAATTGCATTCTTATTCCAACCTGTTGTGCTTTTTTATTAATTGCTAAATTTGTACATAATACTTAATTTTTCGATGAGTAGTTTGATGCTCTGTAATTTTAATAATCTGTTTGTGGCATTACTCATTCATATGGGATTTTTTTTCTATAATTTATTATTCTGTTGTAGCAGTATTTATTCAAGGGAAATTTTATTCTTTTTTTCTATGAGGAAAACTAGAGACAAATGAGTTTCTTTCCAAAATGAAAGTTGTCATCTTTGTCAATTTCCTACTTAGAAAATTATTTAGCTATTCTGTAATTTGGATATAACAATTTGTACTTTCTTTTCTTAAACATAATAGTAAGAATTATCTCGTTATTAATTAGAGTAAGCTATTCCTCGAATTGAAAACATTAAATCCTTCAACCATATAGTAACCTTGTATCTAACCTTGTATCTATAAGTGCAAGATTTTACTTATTTGAATATTTGCCAATTCCCTAACAATAGTTTGTTATCAGACCTTAGATTACTTGCTGTTTTTTCCTCCCAACCATGAGACCGGCTAAACCAACTTGTCTCCCCCGGAGCTGCTTCTAACATGCAGAAATTTCTTCTTAAGACTAACAATTTTTCTTATTACAGCTATCTGGTCCTCACTAGATTTAGCTCCAGAAAACCACCTAACAGCACAGTATTCTGATTTTTCAGTCCTCATCCTCTCCCTTGATCTCAAATACACATACCCTCTTGATCTTTTCTTGAGAATAAATCCTGAAGGAATTTGTTAGGGATAGGTAACCACTGAACATGTGAGAAATATATATAACTGTCATTATTATGACATTCATTTTCCTCATAACTTAACCCAAATAAATAATTATATAACTGATAATTATATTCAGTTTCTTTAATTTAAATATTTACATTTACAAAGGATATCCCAAAAATTAGGTAACTTACATACATTTGTTTAATTTTAAGTATTAATTTTCTTTTTTCTATTGCATTTTATTATCAAGTT
>APFE030262469.1:0-25463 GCA_000404065.3 Pinus taeda
AAGACGAGGCCAACCAAAGAGTTCAACGGTGGCACGTCACTGTTTTGGGCACGTGAATGATACGTGGCCTAGTTCTCAACTCACGAAGGCACCAGCGCACCTGGAGATCATTCTTGAACAGTGAATCTAACAGCCAACCACTCCGAAGATTTAAGAAGCATAACGACAGTTACACTAGATCTCGGCTGAAGAGATCTACGTGTCTATGGCACGTAGTTAATAGCATAGTAGTTGATCAGTTAACTGTAGAATTTTTACATTATAAATAACGCGTTGTCAAACACTGTAAAGGGACTTTTTGGATGCATAGAAATTCTGAACTGTTATGTAATTTCCGCACGCTGCTGGTTATCTTGTCATCCCACTGTTATATATGTTGTTGATTTAAATGCATGAGAAGACCTTTCTGAAGATAGTCTTGTGATTATTTGATTGGATGAAGTGGCAGAGGGTCCCTGCACGCTGAAGCCCTGTAAAGTATTTGTTTAGTTTCATTATGCTTTTGTTTTATTATTAGTTTATACATAATATGCTTTATGTTTCTGTTGTCCATATCTTTACTTTTGTTTTCTTATAGTTGTAAACTGATCAGTGTTTTTTTCAGGTTCTCTTAGGCAGCCCGGGCAATCTTTCATTTTCTTAATAACTTTTGGCATATGTGATCATCTTGTCCTTCCTGCTAGCTTTTATTTTCTGCAATTTACATTCAGCATTGTCCTTTTCAAGTTGTTATTTGTTTATTTCTTTTTCTGCTAGTTAGATATCATACTACTTAACAATTTATGATTTCTTTCTATGGTTAAATGACTATATCAGCAGGAGATCAGAAGATCACTAACTGTAGTGTGATTTAGTTGTCATATTACTTACTCATAGTTACTTTCCATAAAGTAGATTGAGCTGAATGGTAAAGAACTAGAAGAGTCTAAGTAGTGTGATTAATTTCTTTTCTACAATTTACATTTAGTTATCATATTGCTTGTTATGTTCATGATTACTTTCCCAAGGTAGATTGAGCTGAGGGGTAAAGGATTTGAAGAATTCAAGTAGTGTGATTAGTTTCCTTATGCAATTTACTTTCTTGAACAGTTAAATATCATATTGCTTAACTTGTTTATGATAACTTCCCATCAGGTAGATTGAGCTGAAGGGCAAAGGATCTAAAAATTTAAAGTAGTGTGAATTAGTTGCTTTACTTTAAGTTTGAGTTGTTTCTCAAGTTTTTGCTTTCTTTTCATTTTCAGCAGCAAGGATACTGGGCCATTGCCATTAGTTCTTTTTGATGCATTTTGTTTTCTCTTAAGAATTGATTTCATTTCAGTTACTGTAAAGCCTTCTTTTGAGCATTTTTCAAGTTTAGAAATCATCACCATTTACACTCCACACACTTCACACTTCACTTTCATCACCACACATTAAGAAAAGAATAAAATCCAAAAACAAACTAAAAAGCTTAAAACAACAAAAGCCTAAGGAAATGGTTATCTAAGTACATATAGTACACCTTACTTCGTCAGTTTACGAACCCCGGGTTGACAATATAAATAGCAATTTAGATCACACTAAATTGACCAAAGAAAGGCTCCTCGACATGATAAATCTGAGGTTTACCAACAAGTGACCCTAGGCTCCTCAACAATGGTTGATCCGAAGTTTACCGTTTATAATACGTGCAAATCTTCTATCTTTCCCAATGAAACAGACTTGATTGTCTCAAAGGTTCGGACATGATCTCATGATTGACTCCTTTAAGAGAAGCTTCCCAGAATGTATCAATTACAATTGGATTTATTTCCTACTGCAAGATATAGCTACTTTTTTGTTTTAACTATCTTGGAGAGTTAATTACTCCCTACACCAAGATACTAGCCTAAGCTATATTGGTGATAAGAGCCCTAGAAATAAAAAAGATTGTTGGATCAATTTTAATTAAGCGTTATTTTTATGGGTTGTTCTTTAAGTCAATAGGTATGGAAATGAAACTTTGATGGTGTGAAGACTCGACTCCAAAAACACTAAAAAATGCACCTAAAATGATAAACAATTCGTTTTTTATTTCAATGAATTTCTAGCTAAAAGAAAGAGTTCGAGAATGCAATTTTTTGAGAAACAAATCTTTCTTTCAACGTGTAAATGAAAAGAAAAACTTTTTGAATTTTTCAATAAGAACTCAAAACGAGACTACTAATTATGCTCACAATAAATCCCTTTCCTTTTCCAAAACTCAAAACTACAAAAAACAATTCCTTTCAAAAGAGATTCTACAAGTTCTAGAAAATACTCAAAACTACAAAACTAATCTTGAGATCTAAAACTGCTAAAAACCTAAATGTATAAAAGCTTCAATCCTTTTTGAGGACGTCTTACTTAGTTGTTCAGTAAACTAAGGATTAATTCGTTCAGAATAACAAATAAATAAAAAAAATTCAAATATGTTTTTTTTTATAAAAATGAAATTCAAAACTTATAACCAAGTTCGTTCAAAGATTTGCAAAGAGAAAAGTAAGTCTATTTCTCACAGAGGACAGATTTCACAAACTAGTCAGACTCATCAAGAAGACAAAAAGACACCAGGGTAATCTAAGGTTTCTCAGGCTTCTGATGTTTGAGTCACTACATAGTTCAACTGAAAACCATTCCACGCATGCAAAACTTCTAGAAAATCATCTAAAACAAAAATGCCAATGAAACTCACTCATAAGAGATTTTTGACAGAACACATGCAGATCTGGGTAGACACTAAAAGTCGTAAATGAAACCTAAACTTAACTGGAAGAAAACATTTTAGATTTTTCAAAAAATTTCACAGGGTCCGCAGGCTTCCAGAAGAAGCAGATGCTGTACCACTCTGTGTACTAAAGGAGAAGTGTGGAGATGCCCACACTGTCTATAAAGAGAAAGTGTGGTCCCCTGAAAACTTTGAAAAAACAAAAAATAATCCAGATCCTAAAAACTACCCAATCCAACACACATCAAGCAAAAACCAGAAACAAGAACAAGTTTCTCAAGTCAAAGATAAAGGAAAACCAGAAACCAAATTCAGATCCCCAACGGAGTTGCCAATTTGTTGGCCAGATAAATCAATCTTGCGGACAAGGCCGATCTCCCTAGTATCAAAAAATATCTAGCAACAACCAGACAATCAAATCTATCTTTCTCTAAACATATGCGATTCATAAATAAAAACTATAAAGGTGTTTATACCCTACCTTAAGTCCAACACTAGTTTGTAGCATCCATCCTTCAACTATCCGAAAGAGTTTCCTTTTGAGAACCTACAAACACAAACAAGAAAACATGAAATAACACCTGCAAACTAATATCATAAATCATGTTCATTATGGTGATCAAGGAATCCATAAAATAAACCATAAAACACAGCTTATTGAGAAAAACAAACTTATTTGTATCAACTTTGAAGTAGAAGAACCTTACAACCTTTTCAGCCTTGATGTTGAACAACCTCTTCCCAGGGTCCGAAACAAGAATCTCCTTTACTTTGACAAGCTTTACACTCTTCCAAATGAGATCAAAGAGGTATGTAATCTCTCCTCATAAAAGCTCAATTAGGAAGACTAAGTTCCAGCAGCATTTCACCTCATAAATATTCAGCTTTCAATCTCCCAAGTAACCAACCCAATGCTTCATTTTATAGTGCAAAGGAAGGAGGTTACAGATCCACCTATAAAGGGATAGAGTCCTCCTTCAAAGGGATAACCTCCTCACATCAAGGGGTTAGCTCCTTAAGGTATGGGATGCATGAATCTTAAGGGAGTGAACTTGCCACCTCAAGATTCCTTCCAGAAGCTTCTAGAAATGACTCAAAGTGAGTTTTTAAGAATATACTTGCACCTTTTAAACTTTTACAGGGGTCCACACCTATAACACAGAGACAAAGCGGTCAGGTGCATAGGGGACATGACCTTTAGGTGCGGGACCGTAGGTAATGCTAAGAGAAAGTGCGGAACCAGAGTTTTATAGACTTTTGAGGGCTTTCTCTTATTTTCAAGGCTTGATATGAAGAACTGAGGCTTAAGACTTGTAAAGGAGGAAAGTATGAGTGGTAATGGACTCACACAGATTGCAGAATGTCAAGGTGACAATTTTTCGTGCAAAAAGCTAAGAAGGATAATAAATTATCACCAAAGTATTATGGTCCGTACAAGGTGTTGAAAAAGATTGGTACTATGGCATACAAATTGGAGCTTCCTGCAGCTTCCCGAGTGCACCTAGTTTTCCATGTTTCATGTTTAAAGAAGGTCATAGGTGACAAGCTCCCAATTCAATAATATTTCCAGAACTTGATGAGGAAGGAAAAATCATATTGGAACCAGAAGCGGTCATAGAAACAAGAACTCGATAGCTACGAAATCGATTAATTTCAAAGTATCTCATGAAGTGGAAGAAATTATCCGTTGAAGATTCCACATGGGAGGATGAGAATTTTATACAGAAGCATCCAAAACTACTCAAGCATTGAGGACAACACTTTTCGGAAGGAGAGGGGCATGTTAGGTCCCTTTAATACTAGTGATTCCCCTATTACTATTGTCACTGTATCCCTTATTATTATTATTGTGCCCCTATTGTCCCCATATTGTTATTAGTGTGCCCCATAGAAAACCACTATTTTTATTGTTGTGCCCTTATGTTATTACTGTTAGGTCAGCTTGATTATATTGTGACCCCTTAGACTCCTATATGTAGAAGGGAGGTTTAGTCATTTGTATCATCCAAAAATTGTTCATTTGTGTAATGTAAAGGAGGTTGCCCCCTCGAAGAGGCTGAATTCTAAGGCATTGATCTATATTTTCTATCTTTTTGTGAGCTGGTTTCCTAACAGACTGACGTGAGCAGGAACGAAGGCTATGTGTACCATTGAGTTCCTCATTACTGCCAATCTTGCACACTAGATTTTGGCTGCAACTTAAGGTTAAGTCATCAAATGGTTTTGTAGAGCATCCACAAAAGCCAATGTGCAGGGTTGTTCTAACCTCTACCTGCCATCCCAAACTTTTATTCTGAAAGGAAATGAAACAACAAACTATGCTGAAAACAAAAGGATGACTAGCTAGGAAAACAAAATGGAGCTATGGTACAAGATGGGGCTAAAAAACTTGGGGCTGCTAGGTAAAATAGAACTTAAGGTCTTGGCCATTCACAGGGAGGGATTCTACTCACCCTCCCAAGATCTGCAACTTAAAGGTGTGCTAGCTAATTTTCTTTTTGATTTGGAAGGGGGCAATCTACAAACCTTGGAACTTTGTGTGTTTTCCCCTTTCTTCATGGGCCCGATCCCATTTAAGAACCAAATCAACCACACTAAACTCATAGGTCCTTGCAAATTTCTTGTCAAACCACCTTTTAATCTGGGCTTAATGAATGGAAAAATTAACTTTGGTCTTTAGTCTTTCCTCTTCCAATCTCACAAGTGTATCAATATGGCTCTGAATGGAAGGGCATGGGGAGCCTTGTGACTCTTGAGCTAGTTTGAGGGCCAGAATGGGTGGCAAGATGGCTTTTTTCCTATAAACCAAGAAGTTCAGGGATGTTCCAATGGATGGTTTGGGGGTAACCCGGTCTACCCACAGGGCATTGCTGAGTGCATTGTGCCAGCTCCTTTGATGGGAAGGTAGGATTTTGTTGAGGATGTAGATGAAATTTTTATTGGTAGATTTTTCTAGGACATTCCACTGAGGGTAGTAGTTGGTTGAATGATTTAACATGATACTATTTTCCAAAGAAAAATCATACAATTTTAAAGATGAAAAATATGTAGCATTATGGAAGACAAGTGAGGTTGGGACACTAAACATAGCTACGATGGACTAATTAATGAATGATATTACCTCGTCATCGTTGACCTTCTGCAATGAAATTGTGTCTACCCACCTAGTGAAATAGTTGGTGGCGGTGAGTATATACCTATGTTGTTTTGATGAGTTTGGCATGATCACACCTATGACAGCTAACCCCCATTGCTGAAAAGGCTCTTCAATTGCTATGGGTTGGAGTGG
Organism: Pinus taeda; assembly: GCA_000404065.3. NCBI lineage: Eukaryota > Viridiplantae > Streptophyta > Pinopsida > Pinales > Pinaceae > Pinus > Pinus taeda. Next base: position 6,018 of record APFE030262469.1, read on the forward strand.
AGAAGATGATCTCACATGCCTGCCTACGTGCTTCTGGAAGATGGGACATTTACAAGCGTAGGCATGCGCATCCTTAAATAGTGTGGGCCAACAGAAACCTTCCCGCATGATCTTATGGGCGATGGTGTCGACCACATAGTGACCTCCTGTGGGTCCATCATGTAGATCTTTCAGCACTTGTTGAGTCTCATTATATTCCAAACATCTTAGCAGTATGCCGAGGTGGTGCTTTTTGAAAAGGTTTCCTTGAACCATTTGATATGAGGCAGTCGTAAGCCTAACGTCTCTATTTTGTTTGGCGGACATGGTATCAGGTAGAGATACTTGCACTAGGTATTGCCTCAAGTTAGAGTACCGTGAAGAGGAGTCATGTGGGCCGAGTAATTCATTCTAGTAGATTTCAATTTCAAGTTCCTAACCTTCTGCCTCCAAAATTGGTTAATCGAACTCCACATCTTGTTGATCTACTGTCTCAGTGGTTAGATTGAAGAGTTCATGTCCTTTCATGGTGTGGGAGGGTTTGAAATCCAAATCATACTCTTAGAGGGAGGTCTTCCAGTTGGATCTCCTCTCACCCAGATCCTGTTGTACGAACATTGATCTGACGGCTAGGTGTAGAACCATTATTGTGACACAGTTTCTTAGGATGTACGGTCTAAAGTGTTTCACCACTTTGTAGACTGCATACAGCTGCTTATCAATGTCTTTGTAATTTATCTTTGTTCCTTGTAGCCCTGTACTCATGAAGGATATAGTACATTTGTCGTGGTTGCAATCCTTTTGTTTTAGGACTGCGACCAAGGACGAGTCTGAGGTGAATGTGTATAAGATAAAATCCTTACTGAAATCTAGGCTAAAAAGGGAAGGAGCCTCAACGATCGTTGTTTTGATGCAATGAAAATATTCTTTTTCTTCTTGATTCCATTTGAACACTGCATATTTCTTTATCATATTTTGTAAAGGTTTGAGAATTTGCTCAAAATCTGAAATAAATTTGCCAAGAAAATTAATTTACCAAGGAAATATTGCATACCTTTTTCGATGCTCGATTGAGGGATCTGTGTTATAGCTTTCACATAGTCAGCTTCTACAGTGATTTTGTCTTTGGTGATGATGTTTCCGAGCAAGTTTCCCTCAGAAACCGTGAATATTCTCTTCTTAGGGTTGAGAGAGATTCCATATTTCCAACATCGTTCAAAAATCTGCTTCAAATGGTGAAGGTGGTCACCCATTTTCTTCTATAAAATTGTGACATCGTCATGGTAGGCCACTATGCTCTAACCCATTATACCTCAGAAGGTGATATTCATTGCTCTCTAGAATGTTGTCCCAACGTTTATCAGTTTGAAGGGCATACGACAAAATAAAAATGTTCCCCACTTGTTCAGAAATTTGTTTTTATCCGATTAGGTTTAGCTACCAGGACTTGATTGTAGTAAGAGAAGCCATCTAACAAAGAGAATACTTCAGATCCTAAGATGATTTGGTGAATCTGCTCCATGGAGGGAATCAGGTAGTTGTCTTTATCTGATGCCCGATTTAGGTTTCGGAAATCGACACACAAACGTATCTCTTTGGGTTTCTTTCATACTGGAACCAGATTGTATACCCAAGTAGAGTACCTGACCTTGAAGATGATGTGAGCATCAAACAATTTCTTGAGTTCCTTTTGGATGAGGGGTTCTAATGCAGGATGCACTTTCCTCAATTTTTTCTAAAATGGTTTGGCCCCTTCTTTCGTAGGGATGGCATGCTGAATAATTCGAGTATCATATGTTTTTAAGTCATCATATGTGCAAGTGAAAATATAGTGATACCTTTTGAATAGGCTGATGAATGCCTGTCTTTCCTCGGGGGTGCATCCCATCCCTATGTTGACACACTTGAGGTCATATTCGGTTGCAAGGTTGATTTGTTCGTGCGAGAGAGTGGAACTATGAGTTTTGGTGTTCAATGAGCCTTGGAAATGGTTCTATAGGTCGAACAATTTCTCTAAGGTGACCACCCCCTTAGGTATTGAGTTTCCTTTTTCACGAGTTTGCTTCTTCTTGTAGGGACCTCTGATGTTCTTCTTCATTAATGGTTGTGTCTTTAAACACTTCTGCACTTGTCATGAACTCCAGAATCTGTTGGTCATCATTGAAAATGCATAAGTTAGTTATGTTATCGAGAACTGCCAGTTTATACACAATTTCAATAGAAAATCTGCCCCCAAGCAGCATGAATCTAGTAGCAGGTGATGAGCCTCATCATTGGATAATTATATGGGCCTTAATTGGCCTTAATTCACCTCCTAGCTTAGTCAAACCAACTATTCTCACAACTTATTGCATACTTTTGATCATATTTTTTTTATGAGATGAGTTAGAGTTGGATATTTTGCTTTGTGGTATAATGTGCATGTAATGCAGGAATAAAGGAATAAAGGGTAAAATAAAGTAATTGTGGCAAAGAACTTGATAAAAAATCGAATGGGATAAGGAAGAGTAAGTTTATATGGTCAAAAAGCTATCAAGAGGACTTAGAAATTCTAAAGGGTAAGTTAACCACTGCACCAATTCTCAGAGGCTGAAACTGGGCCCTCCCTTTTCATATTCATGTTGATGCCTCACACAAAGCCATAGCCTCACACAAAGCCATAGGATCAACCTTAGGTCAGGAAGAGGAGAAATTTCCCTATGCCATTTATTTTACCAGTAAGAACCTATCAAAGGCTGAGCTAAATTATATTGTGACCGAAAAGGAACTCTTGGCTGTTGTGCATTCATTAAAGTAATTTACACATTACATTACATGCTATCAAACATTTGTGCATACTAATCATGTTGCAATCAAATATTTAATGAAAAAACCAGATGTAAATGCTAGAATTATAAGATGGTTACTTTTATTACAATAGTTTGATCAAACTATTGTTGATAAGCTTGGTAAGGAAAATGTTGTTGCAACTTTTCTATCTAGGATGAATCTACCTGCAGGTGAAGAAGGAATGGTGGATGACCAGTTACCAGATGAGAATTTGTTTGCTGTTTCAGTTCTCTCTCCATGGTTTGCTGATATAGAAAACTATGTGGTATCAACACTGTTTCCACCAAACTTGCCCTTCAAAGAAAAGAGCAAGATAGTGAGGAAGAGCCCCCCCCACCTAGATTGGGGGAAATCTTTTCAAACTTGGCCCATATAAAATCTTGAGAAGGTGTGTAAGGGAAGAGGAAGTCTTTGACATCCTTCTGACCTGTCACGATGGGCCTTGTGGAGGTCACTTTGTAGTAAAAAGGACAACATTCAAAGTGTTGCAAGTAGGATATTATTGGCCTACACTTCATTAGGATGTGAAAACATACATTAGTCAGTGTGGTCGGTTCCAGAGGATGGGAAAGCCTACTCCAAGAGATGAAATGCCCGTACAAAATCAAGTGACTTTCGAGCCATTTGACTAGTGGGGCATGGACTTCATTGGGCCTATCAACCCTCCTTCAAAGCAAAAGCAGTACATTACTGTGTGCACTGATTATTTGACTAAGTGGGATGAAACCAAGGTGATTAAGGTAGCAACGTAAGAGAAGGTGGCTGAGTTCCTAAGGGAGAATGTATTATACAAATTTGGGTACCCTAGGGAGCTAGTCACAGACCAAGGCAACTAGCAAGAATAAAGGAATAAAGGGTAAAAGCAAGTAATTGTGGCAAAGAGCTTGGTAAAAAATCGAATGGGATAAGGAAGAGTAATTATAGGAGGTAAATCCTCATCATTTACTACCCCTCCATTTGAATATTCCTCCATCAGCTCGGAGTGCAAACAACCATCACTTTGAAGACTAGAAGATAGTCGAGCAAGTGAAAGTGACAAAAACCAGTTTATCTTGAGCGGGGAGCCTAGCATCTCTAATTGGAAGGAAGTTGTTGAAGACTTCATATGTATAAATAGAGAGGCTTAGGACCTGAGTAGGATTCAGATTTTTGTTGTAAAACTCTACTTTATTTATGAGCTGCAAGACTTGTGACAGTTTTTGATGTAACCCATGGTTTTCATAATAAAGATGAGTTCTTCTTTCAGCTAGCTTTGAGTTAACTCAGAGGGGATGAACCTCTTGGGTTAGGGCCCAACCCAAGCAGCCAAAGCTCCTCTTCACTGTACATGTGTGCTAGCATAGATTCTTGGTTTTCATTGTTCATTTGCTTAATTAGAATAGATTTTTGTTATGTTCATTTTCTTAAGTAGCTTTCTAGCTCTGTTTGTTTTCTTAAATAGATTCATTTTCATTATAGTAGCATAGAGTAGATCAGTTGTGCTTAAGTTTACTTCCATTTGTGCCTTCTTTCTATTCACAGGGTAGCTAGAGGAAAAATATCACCATAAGGTCGTGTGTAGGTGTCTCAGCCTCATCTCCTCCCTCTGGGACCATGACTTGAGGAAGAGACCCTTCAGCAACCCCAAAAACAAAGGTTTCTAGTTCTCGCATGAGCTATGGAGTTTGTAGTTTGATGCAGTTACTCCTCCACCCTCACTGTTTTTTCTATCGTTTTCCATTTGAAACCGCCTTCGGCACATTCTTCATGCGTCGTTTCATTACCATTTGATCCACAACAAACCTTCCCAATCACCGTCTGATTCATTTGTTTATCCAACTACCGCCTCGTGTGAAGTCTTCCACTTACTTTACATGCTTTAAGTCCCCACCATCAATTTGCCTTACTTGATCTGACGGCTATCGCATCACCCGATCACCAACTAGCTTGGTCGATCTCCACCATTGATCTGTCTATCCTAATCCGATGACTATCGCGCAATCTTGTGCGGATTCTTGCATGACCGTTATCTGCTCGAGAGCACGTGATAAACGTGGTTTTCTTGTGCTACATGTTGCATAGTTAGAATAATCACGTGAAATTTCAAAATACAACTTATAGCCTTGAGGGAACACGAGAAACTACTTACCACCTTCGGAACCCGCTCCATCATTTCCGCATGTTTATTTTTCCTGCGATACAATCTTCATCCTCCATCCTCAGATTAATCTTGTACATCCATCTCTTGACTTAATCTTTGTGATAAGATCTCTATCGTTCATCCTGTTCGCTCGTCTAGTTCATCCATCTATCCACTTAACCTCCACGATAAGACCTCAATTGTTCATCCTATGTGTTCACCCTGTTCATCCATCTAGTCACTTAAGCCTTCGTGAGAAGATCTCCATCATTCATCTTCTGCTCATTGGCTGATCCAACAGTTGTTATGCACTACTACTTCCTTACGTCCTCCTTTCACTAATTTTGACCTCTAATTTCTCTTCCACTTGAAAACCAATTTAGCTTAAGTTTCTTTGCTTACACCTTAGTATAGCTTGATGCTATTTGCCTCTGCAACTTAGATAGTAGCATTAGGTTAGTGATTGATTTAGCAATTTTTCTTAGCATAGTTGTTTAATTGGTTAATTAGGTTATGGTGTGGTTTAGCATTACATGTTGTTTTCTTCATTACTACAGTAGAGTAGCTCTCTTATAGAATAAATTTTCTCTTCTTCCATCAAAGAGTTAAGCTTCTTCTAACCCTATAGAAGTCTGGCTTCGAACCACTAGGGTCTTTTTCTAGATGAGGATTGACAATAGGCAGTAACTTCACTTTTACTTGTGCATATAGCAGTGTCACCTCCAAGTTTGTACGAACCTGAGGTTGATAAGTAAAGCTGGTAGCCCTGGGAGTTGCAGCATTCTTGTTGCAATAGCTAGGCTCATCACTTTTTGGCGTTGTTTCTGGGGAGGTGTCTAAGTAGAATGTGATTACTTCTTTCTTCTATTTCTAGTCTCTAATTTTCTTCCATTAGTTTATTTCTACAAAAGTAATCTAGTTTCTTCCTTTCTTTCAATTGTCATTATCTGCTTTCATTTCCATTTTGCAAGTACAATTTCAATTCATCAAGTAGTTTCTTTTTTAGTATCTTCCTTTCTTTCATTTGTCATTATCTACTTTCCTTTTCATTATGCAAGTAGAATTTCAATTTAGCAAGTAGTTTTTCTTGTTAGTGGTTTTTCATTCAATCAAAAATTTCCTTTCTACATAGTACTTTCCAACTTAAAAAAACAAAAAATATTACAATAACCAACCTAAAACCATTTCCTTTCATGCCTTGTAGGAATAGAGACAATTCAGGGAAATTCTTGTCAAATACCCCCATTGCATCCAACAGTCAACCTTCTTTATTCTTCAGTGACGGTGAATCGCACAACCCTTTAGGTGAGCAACCTTACCTATTTGAGGAACCTACATGGGAAGAAGAAGAGGAAGAACCCATTCCTACTGAACCAATGGCTAAAAACTGAAATGATAGAGGAAATAGAGAGAGAATTGAGGGTGCCTTCCTCATCAGGGAGACCAATGGGGACACTAAGATGAAGAATATAAGCCCCTCTGCTCTACCTCATTTCCATGGCCTAACCATAGAGGACCCTGACACTTTCATATTTGAGTTTGTTGTTATATGTCGAACCTATGACTATACAGATGATGAGAAAAAGTTAAAATTGTTTCCATCTACCCTTAAGGATGCAACATTGTGCTAGTTCATGGGTTTACCTGGAGATAGCATCATAAATTGGGCTCAGATGCAACAGGATTTTAACAACAAATATAGGGACTACTGTAGGTCAAAGGATACCAAAGAAGATATTTTTAGGATGACCACAGGCCAGGATGAATCCTTAGAAGACTATGAAGAAATATTCCATCTCAGTTACAAAAGGGCCAAGTGCACACTTGACCCTGAGTCATTGAAGCTGGTCCTGCTTAGAGGAGTAAGGGAGGATCTTCTAGATACCTTAGATATGATAGCAGGAGGAGATATCTACTAATTACCCTATGAGGATATTAAGACTATCTTTAGAAACCATTCTAGGGTAACCAGGAAAAAGGGTAGGGGTAGTCAACCTATGGCCAGTACATCATCCTCCAACTCATCCATCAAGGGTGAAATTGGAAATATGTTGGAAGATTTCAAAAGTGATATGTTGAAAACCCTCACCTTGCAATTGGACACCATGAACATCAAAAGGAAGCAGAAAGAGCCATGGCCATCTTTTTCCCTAGATGCACCAGGAGGCATCCTAGGAACGAATGTCCATTGAACTGTATTAAGAGTTTCTCAATCTGTGAAGAAAACCACTCCACAGACAAGTTCCCTTCTTTACATGGACTCAAAGCTGTGTATCAAGGAGCTGAAGGGGTCACTGAGCAGCTTTTCTACATCAACCAAAGGAGACCTCCTGGGCCTAGACCATATCATTATGGTATGCAAGGGTCATACCATGCATGTTACAACCCCAACCAAACAAAAGCTATACCTTCTTGTGGACCCCGTGCTCATCCTTCCTAGTCTACACCCCCTCCTTGGTCCTATACATCTCAGTATCATTCCCAGCTAGCCATCCAGTCATTTCAACCTTATGTTCAGCCATAACCTCTGTGTAATACCCCACTCCAGGGGTGGAGGCCCCAATTCAATAATGCTCTATCCCTATTGCCTCCACCACCTACCCAAACACAACTCCTACACTTTGCTCCACCCAAGCAACCCTAGATGCCTACCCAGCTAAATCCTAACCCAAACAGTATGCAAGCTCAACAAGTATACAGTGGAGAGACATCATACCCAGCTTATGCTGTAGAAATCTAGGACATCAACCTAAGATCTAGGAGAATTCTCACTGATAACCAACCTCCCTCTCCACATAGGGAGGTTGAGGAAGAAAGAGAGGAAATCAAACTTAAATTAAATCCACCCTTTCCTAAGAGATTAACCCAACCACTCCAGCCTACCCCAGAAGAAACTAAAATTCTAGGAGAATTGAAAAATCTATGTGTAAAGATCCTCCTTCTCCACACAATCAAAGATGTTCTGATTTACAATAAGTCGATTAAGGAGAAGTGCTTCAAGCATCTAGGAAGAAGAAAAAGTGATGCCCCTACCATTAATGTCATTGGGAAGTTGTATGACTTAATGCTAGGGTAGGTAATATATCCAAAATATTTGGACCCTGGAAGCCCTGTAGTAGATGTGCACATCAATGGCACCATTTTCCCACACACACTGATTGATCTTGGGGCTGCCATTAATGTGATGACCAAGGGAACCATACTCAAGCTCAACCTCCAAGGATCATTAAGGAAGACCACAACAGTTCTGCAACTTGTAGACCATTCCATAGTCACCCCTGAGGGAATTGTGGAGGATGTGATGGTCTCTAGTCAAGCAACCACAAAGGAGGATGAATCCATCTCTTAAAGACATAGTCATAGAAGAACTGCAAAAACTGCTAGATGAAGGATTCATTTACCCTATCTCAAATAGTGAGTGGGTCTCTCCTTTAGTGTTAGCTCCCAAGAAAAATGGTAAGTGGAGGATTTTTGTTGATTATAGGGAGTTGAACAAAGCCACAAAGAAGGATCATTTTACCCTACCCTTCATTAACCAAGTTGTAGATGGCCTGGCAAGGGATAAGTTTTTTTCATTCCTAGATGGATTCAGTGGGTACAACCTGTTAGAGTCGGTCTGGTCAGTCCTCCATCAGAGATCAAAACTCTTTTTGCATTTCATTTTTAGGAGTCCAGATCCATTCACCCAGCTGCATTCCGCTAGGGGCATGCCATAATATGATGGAAAAGGTCTTGTTAGTCAGTTCCCCTCATGTCTGGCACCTGCTAGCTTAGGTCTTTTCGTCAATGTTCACTAAAGTCCATGACAGTCAAGGTTTGGTCCTTTAATGGACAAGAGTCATTTTTAGTCATTAGGTCTAGGGATTAGTCAATTTGGTCTTCAAACATGACCAATAAAGCCATGCAGGCCAGAGTGAGACCCTTACAAAGTTATGATTCAAAGATTTTCATCGTCATGTTGACAGATTATGATTGTTCTTCAAAACTCTGTTTTGAAGAAAAGTCAAACAGTGTGCCATTTGTGATAATTTTCAAAAAAGTCTCCAGTTGATTTCTTCAGGTGCAGTCATGGTTTCCATGGCCAAATGCCCTGTCATGCAACCCCTGCAAAGAGTGCCGAAAATTTCATCATTCTAGCTAAAAATGCAAAGGGAAAAGTGAAATTCAGTGTTGCATTAACTCAGTGAAAAAAGACAAAATGAAACATTAGCAAAGTGGGTTTTTGGAGAAGATAAAATTAAACCCATGACTTCAAAGTCTTTATATACAAGTTTCCACAAGAAGCCAAGTCATTGTTCAAATCAAGGTCATAAAGAAACATTGCAAAGTCATTGGGAGAGAAAAGTACGTGTTTGGAGTGAAGTTGGAGTCATTTTCAGGAGCGCGACGCACACACAGAGGGGTGCGACGCACATAGAGGGCGCGGCGCACAGAGCGTGACCCCGCAGTGGAAAAGATACAAGGGTGCGACGCATATAAAGAGCGTGGCGCACTGGGGTTGTTGTGCGGCGCACACCCACAGAGGCCTGAAATTGTTCCCAATTGCGTCAAATTTTTTGGAATTCCTTCTAATTGCCAGGTAGGGTCTGTCTCTTTGCTTGCTCATCAAATTTTTGTAAAGGTTATGGTGGTTCATGGCTATGTATAATTGCAACAGAAACTCATAAAACCAACCACTAAAAAACATCAAAGCCATTGTTTCTAGGGTTTCAACTTGTGGTATTGATACCAAGGCTCCTCTTTCACCTCTCATTTTTCCCCTTCTTCCCATTGTTCCCTTCCCCCCTATCTCATTTTTCCCTATTATCCCTACCCTAAAACACTACTAAACCGCTATTCCCTATCCCCTCCACTCATTTGTCAACTATAAAACCCCAAAACCCTACCTTATCAAATCCCCAAACCCTCCTACATATCCCTAAACAAAAATTCTCCCCATAACCCCTATTCCCATCATATTATTCCTCTCCTAATACTCCATTTTTTCATTGTTCCCCATGGTGGCAGATATCACAACAACACCTAGTTTCATACCATCATCAAAGGGCAACCCAAGTACAGTACACACAGCAGTCATGGAAACTGAGCATTCATCAGAGTATGAGATGGAGACACAAAGTGATTCATCCTTCGGAAGAACAGGCTCCCAGGAGACATCACAAGAATGGAAAACATGTTAGGGATGAGCCAACCACCCTCACTGAATTGCAGGCCTGCCCTCTTGCTATGTCATGTTTCCAGCATCTATCATGTTTTGAGTTTTTTCAAAGGGTGGCTAATGTTCAAGTTCATCATGAGTTGGCCTGTCTTTTTGTGCTTCACCTACATGGAGGTCACTCTATCTTGGTCGGGGTCACCTTCACATTGACACCCGAAACTATCTAATTAGCAACGGGCATACCGAATGTTGGAGAACAGTGGCACAAGAAACAAAAGGTGGATAGGAAACATTATGAGCCTTACATTAAGGCCAGTTTCTTGAGGCAGATCACAAGAGTCTTTCCATTCAGATATTTGAAAGATGAATATGCTCCGCTCATGAAATTGATCATGAAGTACTTCAGCTGTAAGGGGAGGTTCTCTCGTCTATATGCCTATCACATCAGGTTGCTCATGCACTTTATGGGGGTACAGATGATGAACATCCCATTTTTCATTTGCAAGAACATAGAGAGGATGAACACCTTCATGCAGCACAAGACCCCTCAGCAGCAACTTAATAGTGTTTATCACTTTTCTCTTATCCGGATTTTGGTGGATCATCAGTTGGGATTGCAGTGCATTGCTTGGGAGGACTTCATCTCCCGTGACCTCTTTAGCACTTCATAGGTATTATCGGAGGTTGAGCATGAGATAGGTGGTCCTTCTCATCAGTATGAGCACCATGAGACCACTACTATGCTAGTATTCATCACATATCAGAGAGGCAATAGGCAATTGTTTGCAGCAGCAAAGCGAGTGTTATCTCCACCCGGGGTGGAAGGAGCCTCGCTTCCGACATCGGCAACGCAAATACAGGAAAAGGGAAAGAGGCCCATGCATGACGAGGGGCCATCAGGTAAACAAGAGGCCGACTTCATCCTCATTCAGGATGATGATGTAGATGTGGAGAGTGCCAAACTTAGGAGGACCATCTAGGAGCAGAAAACAGAGATCCAAGACTTGTCACTCAATTTGGAGAGGGCCAAATGGATTATCAAGTATTTGGAGCAGAGGAACAAATAGCTTGAGGACCAACATGAGATCATGGAGCTGTAAAACATCTGTGAGAATCGCCAAGTTGACCAACATAGGAGGATTGAGCTCACTCCATTGGAGCAAGAGATTAATAATGACCGAGAGTCTTGGCTCGAGCGCATCAACATCCACCTTGAGAGACTGCTAGAGAAGGCCGATAGGGACAAAACCATATTGAGGCAGATGGTTTATCATTATAGGGCACGGAACATGAGTTCAAAGGCTCGGATAAGGGGTTTGAAGGCAAAATTGAGCAAAGCGACAAAGAGGCAAAAGAGGAAAAAAGAGCAAGATCGGCTTTGAATCTTGGTTGAAGCCTCTGTGGCCCAGCATAGTACCTCATAGAGAACCTCCAGCCCGAATTTCAAGAAATTTGGGACAATTTTGGTCACATGGAAAATTTTTGGTCACAACATAGGTATTTTCTCCCGCTTAGGATTGGGAGCTCCAAATTGAAAATGGCTTGCATTTTTGGATTTAGCATGAAAAATCACGATTACTGGTGCATGGACAAGAAATTTGGGCATGATTTGAGTCTCCAGGAGGTTAAAAACACTCAAAAAAATGACCTCTCTGCCCCTATTTTGACACACATGAAGCAGTCTTGGGAGAATGAAGATTTGGAGGTTCAAATGAGCACCAATTCAGAAATTCCATTTGGGTTGGAAAGTAGATAGGCAAGGCTTTCTAACAAGCACACTTGGGCACAATTTGGACTCCTAAAGGTACCTCAAAACAGCCTCCAAAGTGGCGCAGCGTATATAGAGAAAAAGGCCAAATCACTTCCGCTTCGTGACATTTCGATTCGCGACTTTCTCCAAAGTGGGCCCGCTCATCTACACTTCAATTTTTTGGTACCTAAGGAAAAATTTAAAGTATTTTCACTAGAGGATGGCTTCTATCCAAGTGGCAAAGTAAGGCGAGCAGTCACCCAAGCCATTTGTCATTTTTGTAATGCTGTACCTATAACTAATGCTTGGCTTTCCACTTCCACTTTGTAATGATTTGAAAAACTCCCCAACTCTTGGTCGTTCTATTTCCTCATCGCATAGTCTATTTATTGTATGCACACCATTTGCAAAGGGTTGGTTGATTGTAATTTCTAGGAGACTGTGGGAGAGAAACTCAGTTCTTCATTGTATATTTTGACAGAGGATTAATGAAAGGCAGCGGCTATGTTTCATGAGATTCATGTGGTTGTGAGTGTAGCAAATGTGTATCTTTATGTTTCATATGTATTTCGTTATGTTTCACAGTTCATTTCATCTTCATTTGCAGTGAAATTTTCTGAGTAATATAAGGTAGAATTCATATTTATTGCTCTGCCTGTGGGAAAGTTTCACGTATGTGTTCTTCTTTCTGTTGAAAAGGATTCATGTGTTTATGCCCTTTTCACCCTCCAATCTTTCCGTTCCGCATTACTTCAAATTAAATTGCTAGAATTTCCGCCTATCTTGCCTCATGAAGTAATATGTGCCTTGGTATTAAATTCTCTGCTCATTGTTGTTCGTTGGTCCCATACATCCCAGAAACTCAGTCATTTATCAAAAATTTGTTTCTTGTTTCCATATTCATTTACTAGCCTAAATCAATATTTCATTGTAAGTCATCTCAGGCCATATTGCTTATCTATTCATTGAGTGTGAGACAGAGAGAGCCCTCTCCTGTTTTGGTAGGGCTAGCTACCAGACTGAGCGTGGTTTTTGGTTACCCTGAATTTCACCTTCCTTCAGCCTAAGGCAGATTTAGGTGCTAACACAACCAAATCCAAATCTCCCCAAAAGACTAGGATAAAACCACATTCACATGTCCTTGGGGTACGTTTTCCTATAGGGTCCTTCCTTTTGCCCTGTGCAATGCTCCTACCACCTTCTAGAGAGAAATCTTGAGTATTTTTGCTGAATTAGTACATGATGTCGTGGAAATCTATATGTATGATTTTACATCTTATGGTTGTGATTTTCAAGAAGCCGTGACTAACCTAGGCAAAATATTGCACAAATGCATTGAAATGAACCTATCTCCCAGTCCAGAAAAATGTGAATTCTTAATGACTGAAGGGACCATGCTAGGTCATTCAATATCTCAGCAAGGACTGCAGGTGGACCCAAACAAAATAGCAATCATCCAAAGGGTCCCACCTCCACAAAAGCAAAGAGATGTTAGGAGTTTCTTAGGGTTAGTTGGATACTACTGATGGTTCATAAAGGACTTCAGCAAGTTGGCACTCCTTTGTTTGGGTTGTTGGCCAAAGATTATGAGTTTATATGGTCAAAAATCTATCAAGAGGCCTTAGACATTCTAAAGGGTAAGTTAACCACTGCACCAATTCTTAAAGGCCGAAACTAGGCCCTCCCTTTTCATATTTATGTTGATACCTCACACAAAGCATAGGAGCAACCTTAGGTCAGGAAGAGGAGAAATTTCCCTATGCCATTTATTTTACCAGTAAGAACCTATCAAAGGCCGAGCTAAATCATATTGTGGCCGAAAAGGAACTATTGGCGATTGTGCATTCATTAAAAAAATTTACGCATTACATTACACACTATCAAACATTTGTCCATACTGATCATGTTGCAATCAAAGATTTAATGAACAAACCATATTGAAATGTTAGAATTATAATATGGTTACTTCTATTTCAACAATTTGATCTAACTATTGTTGATAAGCTTGGTAAGGAAAATGTTGTTGCAACCTTTCTATCTAGGATGAATCTGCCTGCAGGTGAAGAAGGAATGGTGGATGACCAGTCACCAGATGAGAATTTGTTTGTTGTTTTAGTTCTCTCCCCATGGTTTTCTGATATAGAAAACTATGTGGTATCAACACTGTTTCCACCAAACTTGCCCTCCAAAGAAAAGAGCAATATAGTGAGGAAGAGCACCCCCTTCACCTAGATTGGGGCAACCTTTTCAAACCTGGCCCATATAAAATCTTGAGAAGGTGTGTAAGGGAAGAGGAAGTCTTTGACATCCTTCTGACCTATCATGATGGGCCTTGTGGAGGTCACTTTGCAGCAAAGAGGACAACATTCAAAGTGTTACAAGTAGGCTATTATTGGCCTACACTTCATCAGGATGTGAAAACATACATTAGTCAGTGTGGTCGGTGCCAGAGGATGGGAAAGCCTACTCCAAGAGATGAAATGCCCCTACAAACTCAAGTGACTTTTGAGCCATTTGACTAGTGGGGCATGGACTTCATTGGGCCTACCAACCCTCCTTTAAAGAAAAAGTAGTACATTACTGTGTGCACTGATTATTTGACTAAGTGTGCTGAAACCAAGGTGATTAAGGTAGCAATGTAAGAGAAGGTGGCTGAGTTCCTAAGGGAGAATGTATTATGCAAATTTGGGTACCCTAGGGAGCTAGTCACAAACCAAGGCAACCAACAGGGATAAAGGAATAAAGGATAAAAGAAAGTAATTGTAGCAAAGATCTTGGTAAAAAATCGAATGGGACAAGGCAAAGTAATTATAGGATGCAAATCCTCCTCATTTACTACCCCTCCATTCAAATATTCCTTCATCAGCTCGGAGTGCAAACAACCATCACTTTGAAGACTAGAAGACAGTCGAGCAAGTGAAAGTGACAAAAACCAATTTATCTTGAGTGAGGAGCCTAGCCTCTCTAATTTGAAGGAAGTTGTTGAAGACTTCATATGTATAAATAAAGAGGCTTAGGACTTGAGTAGGATTCAGATTTTTGTTGTAAAACTCTATATTTCTGAGCTGCAAGACTTGTGACAGTTTTTAATGTAATCCATGGTTTTCATAATAAATATGAGTTCAGTTTTCAGCTAGCTCTGAGTTAACTTAGAGGGGATGAACCTCTTGGGTTAGGGCCCAACTTGAGCAGCCAAAGCTCCTCTTTACTGTACATGTGTGCTAGCATATATTCTTGGTTTTTGTTGTTCATTTTCTTAATTAGCATAGATTTTTGTTCTGTTCATTTTCTTAAGTAGCTTTCTAGTAAAGTTCATTTGCTTAAATAGATTCATTTTCATTACAGTAGCGTAAAGTAGATTGGTTGTTCTTAAGTTTACTTCCATTTGTGCCTTCTTTCAGTTCACAGGGTAGCTAGAGGAAAAATATCACCATAAGGTCGTGCGCAGGTGTCTCAGCCTCATCTCCTCCCTCTGGGACCATGACTTGAGGAAGAGACCCTTCAGCAACCCCAAAAACACAGGTTTCTAGTTCTCGCATGAGCTATGGAGTTTGTAGTTTGATGCAGTTACTTCTCCACCCTCACTGGTTTTTCTGTCATTTTCCATTTGAAACCGCCTTCGGCACGTTCTTCATGCGTCGTTTCATTACCATTCGATCCACAACAAACCTTCCCAATCACCGTCTGATTCATTTGTTTATCTAACTATCGCCTCGTGTGAAGTCTTCCACTTACTTTACGTGCTTTAAGTCCCCACCATCAATTTGCCTCACTTGATCTGACGGCTATCACAACACCCGATCACCAACTAGTATTGGTCGATCTCCGCCATTGATCTATCCATCCTAATCCGATGGCTATCACGCAATCTCATGCGGATTCTTGCATGACCGTTATCCGCTCGAGAGCACGTGATAAACATGGTTTTCTCGTGCTATGTGTCGCGTAGTTAGAATAATCATGTGAAATTTCAAAATACAGCTTATAGCCTTGAGGGCGCATGAGAAACTACTTACTGCCTTCGAAACCCGCTCCATCATTTCCGCACGTTTATTTTTCCCGCGATACAATATTCATCCTCCAACCTCAGATTAATCTTGTCTGTCCATCTCTTGACTTAATCTCTGCGATAAGATCTCTATCGTTCATCTTGTTCGCTCATCCAATTCATCCATCTATCCACTTAACCTCCATGATAAGACCTCAACTGTTCATCCTGTGCATTGACCCTGTTCATCCATCTAGTGACTTAAGCCTTCGTGATAAGATCTCCATCATTCATCTTCTGCTCATTGGCTGATCCAACGGTTGTTATGCACTACTACTTCCTTACGTCCTCCTTTCACTAATTTTGACCTCGGATTTCTCTTCCACTTGAAAACTGATTTAGCTTAAGTTTCTTTGCTTACACCTTAGTATAGCTTGATGCTATTTACCTCTGCAACTTAGATAGTAGCATTAGGTTAGTGATTGATTTAGCAATTTTTCTTAGCATACTTGTTTAATTGGTTAATTAGGTTATGGTGTTGTTTAGCATTACATGCTGTTTTCTTCATTACTATAGTAGAGTAGCTCTCTTATAGAATAGATTTGCTCTTCTTCCATCAAAGAATTAAGCTTCTTCTAACCCTATAGAAGTCTGGCTTGGAACCCCTAGGGTCTCTTTCTAGATGAGGAGTGACAATAGACAGTACCTTCACTTTTACTTGTGCATATAGCATTGTCGCCTCCAAGATTGTACAAACTTGAGGTTGATAAGTAAAGCGGGTAGCCCTGGGAGTTGCAGCATTCTTGTTGCAATAGCTAGGCTCATCACTTTTTGGTGCTGTTTTCGGGGAGGTGTCTAAGTAGAATGTGATTACTGCTTTCTTCAATTTCTAATCTCTAATTTTCTTCCATTAGTTTATTTCTACAAAAGTAATCTAGTTTCTTCCTTTCTTTTAGTTGTCATTATCTACTTTCATTTCCATTCTGCAAGTACAATTTCAATTCAAAGTAGTTTCTTTTTTAGTAGCTTCCTTTCTTTCATTTGTCATTATCTGCTTTCCTTTTCATTCTGTAAGTAGAATTTCAATTTAGCAAGTAGTTTTTCTAGTTAGTGGTTTTTCATTGAATCAACAATTTCCTTTCTACATAGTACTTTCCAACTTAAAAAAACAAAATATATTACAAAAACCAACCCAAAACCATTTCCTTTCATGCCTTGTAGGAATAGGGACAATTCAGGGAAATTCTTGTCAAATACCCCCACTGCATCCAACAATCAACCTTCTTTATTCTTCAGTGACGGTGAATTGGAAGACCCTTTAGGTGAGCAACCTTACCTATTTGAGGAACCTACATGGGAAGAAGAAGAGGAAGAAACCATTCCTACTGAACCAATGGATAACAAACCAAAATGATAGAGGAAATAGAGAGAGAATTGAGGGTGCCTTCCCCATCAGGGAGACCAATGGGGACACTAAGATGAAGAATATAAGCCCATCTGCTCTACCTCATTCCCATGGCCTGACCATAGAGGACCCTGACACTTTCATATTTGAGTTTGTTGTTATATGTTGAACCTATGACTATACAGATGATGAGAAAAATTTAAAATTGTTTCCATCTACCCTCAAGGATGCAGCATTGTGCTAGTTCATGGGTTTACCTGGAGATAGCATCATAAATTGGGCTCAGATGCAACAGGCTTTTAACAACAAATATAGGGACTAATGTAGGTCAAAGGATACTAAAGAAGATATTTTCAGGATGACCACAGGCTAGGATAAATCCTTAGAAGACTATGAAGAAAGATTCCATCTCAGTTACAAAAGAGCCAAGTGCACACTTAACCCTGAGTCATTGAAGCTGGTCCTGCTTAGAGGAGTAAGGGAGGATCTTCTAGATACCTTAGATATGATAGCAGGAGGAGATATCTACTAATTACCCTATGAGGATATTAAGACTATCTTTAGAAACCATTCTAGGGTAACCAGGAAAAAGGGTAGGGGTAGTCAACCTATGGCCAGAACATCATCCTCCAACTCATCCATCAAGGGTGAAATTGGAAATATGCTGGAAGATTTCAAAAGTGATATGTTGAAAACCCTCACCTTGCAACTGGACACCAATAACATCAAAAGGAAGCAGAAAGAGCCATGGCCATCTTTTGTCCTAGATGCACTAGGAGGCATCCTAGGAACGAATGTCCATTGAACTGTATTAAGAGTTTCTCAGTCTGTGAAGAAAATCACTCCACAGACAAGTCCCCTTCTTTACCTAGACTCAAAGTTGTATCTCAAGGAGCTGAAGGGGTCACCGAGTAGCTTTTCTACATCAACCAAAGGAGACCTCCTAGGCCTAGACCATATCAGTAGGGTGTGCAAGGGTCATACCATGCATATTACAACCCCAACTGTTATATGCCTAGGGGGGACAATATGGGGTACCAAGGGAGGTACCCAAGGTAATAATGTAATAATGGGATGGGCCATAGTAATAAATAAGGTGGTTAACCCATATCATGTATGGGACCACAAGTAGTTAGTAATAATGTAGTGGGCCCATGGTATTAGTTGGATGGTATGAGGGAACCATGGTAATGATCCATGGTATTGTATGTATGAGGCTTATATAGAACTAGAGACTCTACATGGAAGATGTCAGGATAGTCAAGGATTATGTATTTACAAGCATATGGCTTGTGGAGTGTTCTCCTTCCTTAAGGAGTGAATGTATGGTGTTGCCCTACCTTAAGGGTTTGATAATAAATAAGCATTTCTATCTTATTTCTTGGGTTTATTTCTATTGTCTTATATTTTCATATCAGAGTTATATCAAGTGGTATCAAAGCACTTTCTTGGGCAAAAAAGTGGAGATTTTTTTCCATTTGGGGGTGGCGAGTTTGCAGATCAGATCTGTACGTTTTGGTGCAAGATCTGTAAAATATAATTGCAGATCTAGATTCCATGTGAAAAATTACCCGATTTCAAAAAAAAAATCGGTCGAATCGGAGTCCGGATGAAGGAGATATCGCTGATTTAAAAATTAGTGGGGTTGTAGACAATTTTTCGGGGTAGCGAAATTGTGGCGCAGATCTAGACATCCTAGTGCAAGATCTGCAAAATCTAATTGTAGATCTAGATTCTATGTGAAAAAATACCCGATTTCAAAAAAAAAAAAATCGGCTGAATCGGAGTTAGGATGAAGGAGATATCGCTGATCTAAAAATCTGTGGGGTTGCAGACAATTTTTCAGGGCAGCGAGTTTGCGGCACCGATCTAGATGTCCTGGTACAAGATCTGAAAAATGTAATTACAGATCTGGATTCCATGTGAAAAATTACCTGATTTAAAAAAAAAAAATCGGTCGAATCGGAGTCCGGATGAAGGAGAACACTCCACAAGCCATATGCTTGTACATACAATAATCCTTGACTATTCCTTGACATCTCTCCATGTAGAGTCTCTAGTCTCTATATAAGCCTCATACATACAATACCATAGATAATTACCATGGTTCCCTCATACCATCCAACTAATACCATGGGCCCATTACATTATTACTAACTACTTGTGGTCCCTTACATGATATGGGTTAACCACCTTATTTATTATTATGGCCCATCTC
>APFE030262469.1:25483-36783 GCA_000404065.3 Pinus taeda
AAGGAAATATATCCATGTATTCCTTGAGAAGTCATCTATAAATGATACATAGTACACAGACTTACCCAGTGATGGAACCTTCACAGGTCCAAACACATCATTGTGCACAAGTTCTAATATTTGTTTCGCCCTCTTACTACTAGAGGGGAAACTCTCCCGATTCTGCTTCCCATATACACAATTTTCACAGAAATCAAAATCCAGAGAGCTATTACTCATACCTTCTACCATACCTTTACCATGAAGTATCCGAAGGCCCTTTTATCTAATATGTCCAAGCCTTTGATGCCACAACATGGTGTTCTCTCCAGAGACCACTAGATTTTCTTCTCCACTTTCAGGAACCACATAACTATTGCACCCATCAATAATAGTGCTACCTTGCAGTTTGTACAAAGTTCCAATCCAAACTCCCCACATCAATACTAGTGCTCCCCGAACCATCTTGCAAGTATCCTTCTCGAACACTGTTTTTACACCTGCATCATCTAGCTTGCTAACAGAAATCAGATTTTTGGCTAATGCATGAATATGTAGAACACTTGGAAGCGTTCTAACCCTTCCACCTTGCAACTTCAACTTTACTTTTCCGCAACCAACGATTCTAGCCTTCCTGTCATCACCCAAGAAGACATCACCACCATCATATTTCTCATACTCACAGAACCACTCTCTATGGGGAGTGAAGTGAAAGGATGCACCTGAGCCAATCGACCATGCCTAATGATCTACATGTGTACTTGAAGAAGCCAAGTACACATCCCCACCTTCATTTGAGGCGGTTTTTGCCTCTGCAGAAGGAGCCTCATCAGATCCCTTTCCTTTATCAGGGGTTTTAGATTTACAGTCCCTTTTGTAGTGCCCTTCCTTTCCACATTTCCAGCACACCACCTTTACAGGTTTTCTTGGAGATTTAGATCTCCCTTTAGATTTAGATCTCCCACACGATGACTTATTTTTGTTTCTGTTCTGGGTCCACCCTCATACAGACAAGGCATCACCATTTTGGCTCTCCATATTTTTCCGTCTCATCTCCTTCGTTAGTAAGGATGAGACTATTTCATCAAAATGCAAGGTAGTTGCATTGCTACCTATTGCAATAACCAGACTATCCCACGAATCTGGTAGAGAATGTTATAGCTCTGATACCACTTGTTATAATTCCGATACCACTTGTTATAGCTCTGATACCACTTGTTATAAATCTAACCCAAAAATATATGATAATAGAAATAAACCCAAGAATAACAAGATCAAATAGATAGAAATGCTTCTTTATTGATATCAAACCCTTAGGGTAGGGAAACACCATACGTTCACTCCTTAAGGAAGGAGAACACTCCACAAGCCATATGCATGTTCATACAATCTTCCTTGACACAATTCCTTGACATCTCTCCATGTGGAGTCTCTAGCCTCTATATAAGCCTCATACATACAATACCATGGGTCATTACCATGGGTCATTACCATGGTTCCCTCATACCATCAAACTAATACCATGGGCCCATTACCTTATTACTAACTACTTGTGGTCCCTTACATGATATGGGTTAACCACCTTATTTATTACTATGGCCCATCTCATTATTGCATTATTACCTTGGGTACCTCCCTTGGTACCCCATATTATCCCCCCTAGGCATATAACACCAACCAAACCACAACTATACCTTCTTGGGGACCCTGTGCTCATCCGTCCTAGTCTACATCCCCTCCTTGGTCCTATACATCTCAGTATCATTCCCAGCCAGCCAGCCAGTAATCTCAACCTTATGTTCAGCCACAACCTGAGTGGAATACCCCACTCCAGGGGTGGAGGCCCCAATTCAACAATGCTCCATCTCTATTGCCTCCACCACCTACCCAACCAAAACTTCTGCACTTTGCTCCACCCAAGCAACCCTAGATGCCTACCCAGCTAAATTTGAACCCAAACAATATGTAGGCTCAACAAGTATACAGTGGAGAGACATCATACCCAACTTATGCTGTAGAAATCTAGGAGATCAACCTAAGATCTGCGAGAATTCTCCCTCATAACCAACCTCCCTCTCCACATAGGGAGTTTGAGGAAGAAAGCAAGGAAAGCAACCTTAAATTAAATCCATCCTTTCCTAAGAGATTAACCCAACCACTCTAGCCTACCCCAGAAGAAACTGAAATTCTAGGAGAATTGAAAATCTATGTGTAAAGATCCTCCTTCTCCACACAATCAAAGATGTTCTGATTTACAATAAGCTGATTAAGGAGAAGTGCTTCAAGCATCTAGGAAGAAGAAAAAGTGATGCCCCTACCATTAATGTCATTAGGAAGTTGTATGACTTAATGCTAGGGTAGGTAATATGTCCAAAATATTTGGACCCTGGAAGCCCTGTAGTAGATGTGCACATCAATGGCACCATTGTCCCACACACACTGATTGATCTTGGGGCTGCCATTAATGTGATGACCAAGGGCACCATACTCAAGCTTAATCTCCAAGGGTCATTGAGAAAGACCACAACAGTTCTGCAACTTGCAGACCATTCCATAGTCACCCCTGAGGGAATTGTGAGGGATGTGATGGTCTCCAGTCAGGAAACCACAAAGGAGGATGAATCCAGCTCTTAAAGACATAGTCAAAGAAGAACTGCAAAAATTGCTAGATGAAGGATTCATTTACCCTATCTCAGACAGTGAGTGGGTATCTCCTTTAGTGTTAGTTCTCAAGAAAAATGGTAAGTGGAGGATTTGTGTTGATTATAGGGAGTTGAATGAAGCCACAAAGAAGGATCATTTTCCCCTACCCTTCATTAACCAAGTTCTATATGGCCTGGCAAGGAATAAGTTTTTTTCATTCCTAGATGGATTCAGTGGGTACAACCAAATCCAAATCTCCCCAAAATACTAGGATAAAACCACATTCACCTGTCCTTGGGGTACTTTTTCCTATAGGGTCCTTCCGTTTGGCTTGTGCAATGCTCCTGCCACCTTCTAGAGAGCAATCTTGAGTATTTTTGCTGAATTAGTACATGATTTTGTGGAAATCTATATGTATGATTTTACATCTTATGGTTGTGATTTTCAAGAAGCCCTGACTAACCTAGGCAAAGTATTGCACAAATGCATTGAAATGAACCTATCTCTCAGTCTAGAAAAATGTGAATTCTTAATGACTGAAGGGACCATGCTAGGTCATTCAATATCTAAGAAAGGACTGCAGGTGGACCCAAACAAAATAACAATCATCCAAAGTGTCCCACCTCCACAAAAGCAGAGAGATGTTAGGAGTTTCTTAGGGTTAGCTGGATACTACTGGAGGTTCATAAAGGACTTCAGCAAGTTGGCTCTCCTTTGTTTGGGTTGTTGGCCAAAGATTCTGAGTTTATATGGTCAAAAAGCTATCAAGAGGCCTTAGACATTCTAAAGGGTAAGTTAACCACTGCACCAATTCTCAGAGGCCGAAATTGGGCCCTCCCTTTTCATATTCATGTTGATGCCTCACACAAAGCCATAGGAGCAACCTTAGGTCATGAAGAGGAGAAATTTCCCTATGCCATTTATTTTACCAGTAAGAACCTATCAAAGGCTGAGCTAAATTATATTGTGACCGGAAAGGAACTCTTGGCTATTGTGCATTCACTAAACAAATTTACACATTACATTACATGCTATCAAACATTTGTGCATACTGATCATGTTGCAATCAAATATTTAATGAACAAACTAGATGTAAATGCTAGAATTATAATATGGTTACTTTTATTACAATAGTTTGATCTAACTATTGTTGATAAGCTTGGTAAGGAAAATGTTGTTGCAACCTTTCTATCTAGGATGAATTTGCCTGCAGGTGAAGAAGGAATGGTGGATGACCAATTACCATATGAGAATTTGTTTGCTATTTTAGTTCTCTCCCCATGGTTTGCTGATATAGAAAACTATTTGGTATCAACACTGTTTCCACGAAACTTTCCCTCCAAAGCAAAGAGAAAGATAGTGAGGAAGAGTGCCCCCTTCACCTAGATTGGGGGCAATCTTTACAAACTTAGCCCATATAAAATCTTGAGAAGGTGTGTAAGGGAAGAGGAAGTCTTTGACATCCTTCTGACCTGTCATGATGGGCCTTGTGGAGGTCACTTTGCAGCAAAGAGGACAACATTCAAAGTGTTGCAAGTAGGTTATTATTAGCCTACTCTTCATCAAGATGTGAAAACATACATTAGTCAGTGTGGTTAGTGCCAGAGGATGGGAAAGCCTACTCAAAGAGATGAAATGCCCCTACAAACTCAAGTGACTTTTGAGCCATTTGACAAGTGGGGCATGGACTTAATTGGGCCTATCAACCCTCCTTCAAAGCAAAAGCAGTACATTATTGTGTGCACTGATTATTTGACTAAGTGGGCTGAAACCAAGGCAATTAAGGTAGAAATGTAAGAGAAGGTGGTTGAGTTCCTAAGGGAGAATGCATTATACAAATTTGGGTACCCTAGGGAGCTAGTCACAGACCAAGGCAACTAGTTTACCTCTATCATGATTGAAGAACTACTCAGCCATCACAAAATCAAGCATAGGACCTCCACTCCTTATCATCCAAAAGCTAATGTGAAAGTGGAGGTGACAAACAGGGCACTAGAGAACATCTTAACCAAGGTAGTGAGCAACAACAGGAAGGATTGGGAAGAGAGAATAGTTGAGGCCACCTGGGCCTATAATACAACATGGAAGACTTCCACTGGATTTACACTCTATGAGCTGGTCTATGGGAAAAAGGCTTTGTTGTCCATTGAGTTTGAATATAACAAATTGAGGATGGCAGCCCAACTATATTTGGATCTCATTCATGCACAAAAAGAAAGATTGCTCCATTTGAATGGCTTGGATGAATTCAAAATGCAGGCCCTCCTACATACAGAGATAGTTCAGCTTCAGAGGAAGATCTAGCATGATAAACATATCAAGGAGAACTAATTTCAAGAGGGAGACTGAGCATTGCTATATGATTCTAGGTATAAAGACTTCAAGGGGAAGAGAAAAACAAGATGGCTCAGACCTTATGTGGTGGAAAGATGCCATGATAATGGTTCAGTGCAAATAAAAACTACAAATGAAGAAGCCATTCCATTTCTTGTTAATGGACACCGTTTGAAAATGTACAAGAGGCCTTTATCAAAACAAGAGTTCATTGACAATATCAATAAGAGAGTGATGATGGTGGAGCAAGTTCTAGCTCCTCCCTCATCAGGGCACTGAAAAAGAGAAAAAAGAATAAGGATTCAGGTGAAAACCTCCATGAGGTGCCCGAGTCCCATCTTTGGGTTGAAAACCTCATGAGGCAACCCAAGGATGAGAAAAAATGAAAAAGAGTAAGAAGATCCCTGGGTGAAAACCTTCCTTGAGGCACCTAGGGTAGATATCTAGGGTGAAAACCTCTCTGAGGCAACCTAGGTGTTTAATATATATATATATATATTATATATATATATATATTATAGTAATAAAAGAAAAAAAGAAAAAAAAAAGACATAATTGTTATTTGCAGGTGGGTGTGAACGATAATCAAGGAGAAAAGAGAAGATCCAAAGGGAACCTTGCCTCACATATATTCATCTCCTCCACTCCTTACCATGCATCCCTCCATCAATTCCATTGTTTTTCACTTCATTGCTTCAATTTAGGTGAAGATTGTGTTTTCTATAGGATGCTCTGAATGGTAGATTGTTTAGGTCCCCAAAATTCATTCTATACATGATCTAACCCATCACCTCATCCATTACCATCATCCATGCATCCACACACACTCCTACTCCCTTTGTCCATTCATTACAGCATCCTCACAACACCATCCAACAACATGATCAAGAAATCCTAAGGGAGATACCAAACATTGCCAAGTGGTAATCCAGGAGCTACACAACAACAGCATCATCAGATCTGTAGTCATAGACACCATCAATAGAGAACAAAGGAGGAAGAAGAATGGCCATGCAACAAATGAACAATGCAACACCTCTAATCCTTGACAAACTACAGCATGGCATCAAGACCACAGGTAGGTATCCCACTCACTCACTCATATGCATCATTTGATCAAAAGTTGTAAAGGTTTCGAGGTAGTTGGTTTGTAAGTGAAAAGGTGGCCAGTTAACTTGACCACCTTCATTCATTCATCACATACAAAGTAGGGTGTCCTCTCACACATGGCTGAAGTCAATTCAAAGAACAAAGGAGGAGTAGGACAAGAAGTGGTTAACTATGGATTTAACAACTGTGGGAGATGATTACAAGGAGTGGGAATGATGAGGTGGTATAAAGGGAAACAAAACATCATTTGCATGCATCCATGCATTCCACCTCCTTGAAACTCCCCCACTCAAGTAGCTCTCATAACTCTGGCCACCCACTGGAAGCAAGGATCCATCATTCTGCAAGAGAATTCCTATAAGAAAATTCTATAGGATCAGTCTACAGGATAGACAGAGGTAGTCTATAGGATAGGCAGAGAGGGGTTCAAGAGGGAATATCAAGAGAATTGTCCACTGCCACCATTATAAAGAGGTACGATCTAAAAATCCATCCCCATTTACAAGCAAATGAACTAGAAGTCCTCTAAAAATCTAGTGGATTACATACATAGGAAACTCTGTTTTCTCAAGAATTTTCTCATTCCCTCACTCCACACAGCAGAATCCATGTCACTGTTGTAGTTAGAATACTGACTATAGATCTCACCCCAGAGTTCATCAGTAGGGTCACCACACTTCCCTTAGGAATTGCATGGAGAAAAGAAGACAAAGCAGATAGTCAGGTGGCAAAAAGAAAATTCTTTTTAGAAGGTGAAGAACCCATAGAGGATAAAAATGGAGTAAGGAGGGACAGTATGCCATACCCATGGAGTGAGGTAGGCTACCAACTCATCAAATATATCTCATATGAGGGTAGATACAGTGTTGTTTATGGCTACCATTTTAGGATGCTTGAAGAACTAAGATTTGGGGTAGGGACACCAGCTCACCAAAGACTCAGCATACCCTATTTCTTGATGCAATCACTCATAGAATCCAACAAAAAATGAAAGGAAGGGAATTCCCAATAGTTGGCTCACCATGGTTTTATTAGAATCCTCATTGAGGATGCCCTCCAAAACCTCAGGATCCCTATAAAATGGTCAGTCTTCAGAGGCTTACTAGTAGAAAATGACATCAAAACCCTCATCTATGATGTTAATCCTTCTATCAGAGAGGAAGAAGGCATTGAAACAGAAGGGGAAGAACACAAGGAGGAGTCACCTAGGGTGTCTTCAGATGCCCCTGAGAGGAAAATTGTAGGAAAAGGGAAACTGACTAGCATGTACGGTCAGCCTCTCCTTGGAGGCCATCCAGTGTAGGATGCTAGCTAAATCCTATGCTCTTTACCTTAGAGAATAATTGCTGCAATTTCAGATTAAAACACTAGCACAAAGGGGCACCATGCCATTTCATGACTTGTTGCACAAAAAATTGTCACCTTGGCATTCTGCAATCTATGTGAGTCCATTACCACTCATACTTTCCTCCTTTGCAAGTCTTAAGCCTCAGTTCCTCATATCAAGCCTTGAAAATAAGAGAAAGCCCTCAAAAGTCTCTAAAAATCTGGTACCACACTTTCTCTTTGCATTACCTACGATCCCGCATCAAATGGTCATGTCTCCTGCGCACCTGACTGCTCTGCCTCTGTGTTATGGGTACGAACCCCTGTAAAAGTTAAAAAGGCACAAGTATATTCTAAAAAACTCACTTTGAGTCATTTCTAGAAGCTTTTGGAAGGAATATTGAGGTGGCAAGTTCGCTCTCTTAAGGTTCATGCATCCAATACCTTAAAGAGCTAACCCCTTGATGTGAGAAGCTTATCCCTTTGAAGGAGGACTCTATCCCTTCATAGGTGGACCTGTAACCTCCTCCTCTGCACTATAAAATGAAGCATTGGGCTGGTTACTAAGGAAGTTGAAAGCTGAATATTTTTGAGGTGAAATGCTGCTGGAACTTAGTTTTCTTAGTTGAGTTTTTATGAGGAGAGATTACATACCTCTAAGATCTCATTTGGAGAAGTGCAAGGCTTGTCAAAGTAAAGGAAATTCCTGTTTCGGACCCTGGGAAGAACTTGTTCAACATCAAGGCTGAAAAGGTTGTAAGGTTCTTCTACTTAAAAGTTAATACAAATAAGTTTGTTTTTCTCAATAAGCTGTTGATGTATGGTTTATTTTATGGATTCGTTGATCACCATAATATACATGATTTATAATATTAGCTATCGAGGTGCTATTTGATGTTTTCTTGTTTGTGATTGCAAGTTCTCAAAAGGAAGCTCTTTCAAACGGTTGAAGGATGGCTCCTACGAACAAGAATTGGACTTAAGGTAGGGTCTAAACACCTCTATAGTTTTTGTTTATGAATCACATATGTCTAGAGAAAGATAGGTTTGTTTTTCTGTTTGTTTCTAGACTATATTTTGATACTAGGGAGATTGGCCTTGTCTGCAAGATCGATTTATCCGGCCGACAAATTGGCGACTCCACTGGGGAATGAATTTGGTTTTTGGTTTTCCTTTGTCTTTGACTTGAGAAACTTGTTTTCGTTTCTGGTTTTTGATTGATGTATGTTGGCTTGGGTAGTTTTTAGAATCTGGATTATTTTTTGTTTTTTTCGAAGTTTTCAGGGGACCGCACTTTCTCTTTACAGATAGTGCGGGCATTTCCACACTTTTCCTT
The DNA here is from genome assembly GCA_000404065.3 of Pinus taeda. Taxonomy (NCBI): domain Eukaryota; kingdom Viridiplantae; phylum Streptophyta; class Pinopsida; order Pinales; family Pinaceae; genus Pinus; species Pinus taeda. Next base: position 34,212 of record APFE030262469.1, read on the forward strand.
TAGTAAACAGAGCGGGACCGCACTGTTTTTTCTGGAAGCCTACGGACCCTGTAAATTTTTTTGAAAAGCCTAAAACATTTTCTTCTAGTTAAGTTTAGGTTTCAATTAAGGTATTTAGTGTCTACCCAGATCTGCATTTGTCCTGTCAAAAATCTCTTGTGGGTGAGTTCCAATGGTATTTTTGTTTTAAATGATTTTCTAGAAGTTTTGCATGCCTGGAGTGGTTTTCACATGGTCTTTGTAGTGACTCAAAGATCAGAAGCTTGAGAAACCTTAGATTACCCTGGTGTATTTTTGTTTTCTCGATGAGTCTGACTGAATTGTGAAATATGTCCTTTGTGAGAAATAGATTTAGTTTTCTCTTTGCAAATATTTGAACGAACTTGGTCATAAGTTTTGAATTTCATTTTTATAAAAGAAAACATATTTGGATGTTTTTTTGATTGATTTGTTATTCTGAAAGAAAGAATCCTTAGTTTACTGAACAACTAAGTAAAATTTCCTCAAAAATAATTGAAGCTTTTATTCAATTATATTTTTTCAAGTTTTTAGATCTCAAAATTAGTTTTTGTAGTTTTGAGTGTTTTTCTAGAACTTGTAGATTTCTTTTGAAGCAAATTGTTTTTTGTAGTTTCGAGTTTTGAAAAAGAGAAAGGGATTTATTGTGAGCCTTAATTAGTAGTCTCGTTTTGATTTCTTATTGAAAAATACAAAAATATTTTCTTTCTATTTCCATGTTGAAAGAAGGATTTGTTTCTTAAAGAATTGCATTTTCGAACTCTTTCTTTTAGCTAGAAATTCATTGAAAGAAAAACGAATTGTTTACCATTTTAGGTGCATCTTTTTAGTGTTTTTGGAGTCGAGTCTTCACACCATTAAAGTTTCATCTCCAAACCTATTGACTTAAAGAACAACCCATAAAAGCAACGCTTAATTAAAATTGATCTAATAATCTTTTTTATTTCTAGGGCTCTTATCACCAATATAGCTTAGGCTATTATCTTGGAGTAGGGAGTAATTAACTCTCCAAGATAGTTAAAAAAACAAGTAGCTATATCTTACAGTAGGAAATAAATCCAATTGTAATTGATACATTATGGGAAGCTTCTCTTAAAAGAGTCAATCACGAGATCATGTCCGAACCTTTGAGACAATCAAGTCTGTTTCATTGGGAAAGTTAGAAGATTTGCACGTATTATAAATGGTAAACCTCAGATTAACCATTGTCGAGGAGCTTGGGGTCACTTGTTGGTAAACCTCAGATTGATCATGTCGAGGAGCCTTCAAGGAGATTGAGCTTTGTTACTCTGCCCTTGCATGTAGATCAGATCGTACAATGTTCCCCCAGTTGTATTTGTTGCTGTTGGTAACCTTAGTGTCCATTAACTTAAGATTATTTCCTAAGGTGAGGGTGAAGGATGGGTCTCACTGTACCTGGAGCAGATGTCGACTAGACTCACTTGGACTCTCTGGGGGGTTCTTTTCACTTGAGATGGTTTTGTGAAGAAACATGTGCCAGTCTGTTTCATTAAGCAGGTTGTCGGGGTAATTGTTTCAACCGCCCTTTCTATATTAAAATTCTTCGATGTTGGATTTCATCACCAACTAGTGTTTTTAGTACGGGAAGTTATTGTTTGTGTGTGGTTTGAACTCTTAGATTTTTTAGGCGTGTGATTCAGTTGTTTATTTCTTTAGAGACTTTAGGTGCTTTTATTGAAATTTTCTTTGTTTGTGTGTGATTATTTTCATCCTACACCCAGAGATTATTATCCTTGATCAATCATGTCAAGATAGTCATCTATGTTTTCCCAATCACCAGAAACATTTTTATATGGCGGTCCTACTGTTCCTTTGGGTACCAGTCACTTTCTCGTACTTTTTCAGGAGCAACTCCTCGACCGAATGAACATCAGTTATCACCTGGCAATAATGGAACTAAAACGTTGAACACAGAGCAGATTTTTATGATGTTTGGTAGTATTCCAAATCCTCAACCTCAAGGTAGTCAATTACTGCTTGGAGGGGCAAGGTAGTCAGTTACCGCCTGGGGGGCAAGGTAGTTAGTTATCGCCTGGGGGGCAACCTCAAGGTAGTTAGTTACCACCTGGGGGGAAACCCCAAGGTAGTTAGTTTCCGCTTGGAGGGCTACCTCAAGGTTTTCAACCTTCAAGACAGTACATACCCCAAGGTCAACCCCAGACTCAGTATATTCCTCAGGATGCTTATCAACCCCAAATTCAGTATGTGCCTCAAGGTTATCAACCTCAAGGTCAGTACCCAACTCAAGGTTTCCAAGCGCCTTCTGGTCAATCATTTTTACAAGGAGCCGGAAATGTACCTCCTAATTATCAGCCCTACGTTCAACCAGGTTATGTACAACCTTTTATGGGTCCCAGAATGAATATGGTGTGGAATCTGTCTCAAACACAACAGACTTTGCAACCTAATGTGCAATTATCTAGTCAACCTGGAAAACCTTTGGTTTTGGGTTCAACCTGTTGAGATTGCAACAAGATGATGGAGCTTAGTGAAAAGAGTTGCCTTCACTAAGTGGGCCCGCAGGCAAATTATG
>APFE030262469.1:42877-92340 GCA_000404065.3 Pinus taeda
AGCAGCGCCAACCATCAGAGGGCGAAAGCGCTTGACAGAAGCTGAGTGACTGGCTCAAGATGCAGAGAAAGTTGTAGGACCACCTACAGCCCAACATAGACAGAGACAATCACCTGATCGATACACTGGATACATGGCTCTTATGAGCAAGTGTGTTGTGACTGAGCCATCCTCTCTCGAGGAAGCTGTGGAGGATCCCGTATGGGTAGACGCCATGGTGGAAGAGTATGATTCTATTGTCAGAAACAATGCATGGGAGATTGTTCCTACACCAGAAGGGAAATCAGTGGTGGGTTCGAGATGGATCTACAAAGTTAAGTAGGCAGCTGATGGGAGTGTGGAGAAGTAAAAGGCAAGATTTGTTGCCCGAGGCTTTTCACAGATAGAGGGGATCAATTATGAGGAGAGCTTTGCACCTGTCGCAAGGTATTCTTCCATACAGACGATTCTTTCTCTCTCACCGCAGATGGGATGGCACATTCATCAGATGGATGTGAAGACTGCGTTCCTCAATGGACTCATTGAGGAGGAGGTGTACATCGAGCAGCCCGAAGGCTTCGAGGTGTTCAGCAGCGAGTCGCATGTGTGCAGGCTCAAGAGAGCGTTGTATGGGTTGAAGCAAGCACCACATGCTTGGTACACATGGATAGACAACTATTTCACCGGACTTGGATTCTCCAAGAGCGAGGCGGATCCTAACCTATACTAGATTGTGGTGGAGGGTAAGTTGCTTATCATTGTACTATATGTAGATGATTTGGTTCTAACGGGTGATGAGCTTTGATACTTTCATGCAAGGATGATCTTGCTAAGGAGTTTGAGATGAAGGACTTGGGCCTCCTTCACTATTTCCTAGGATTGGAAATATGGCAGTGCAATGGTGGACTGTTTGTTTCTCAGGGTAAGTATGCTCAGGAGATACTGGAGAAGTTCAACATGCATGGCTGCAAGCTTGTTAATACTCCTCTTCCTAGAGGTTGGAGGAAGGAGGATGCCACTTCGGGAGAAGAAGTGGATGCCACTGTTTATCGATAGTTGGTGAGGTCACTGATGTATTTGGTCAATACATGACCCGATATATGCTATGCAGTTAACCAGCTTTCACAAGCTATGGTTAAGCCTACCAAGCTCTTCTGGAAGGCGGGCAAGCATGTATTGCATTATTTGAGAGCCACATCAGGATATGGATTGTGGTATAGACAGGAGGATGAGGTGAAGCTATGTGGCTTCATGGATGCAGATTGGGCAGGGAGCTCAAGAGTCTGAATGGCAGCAATGGCATCAGGTACCATCATATCAGAGATTGTGTGCAACGGAGAATCATGTTACTTTCATATATTCCCACAGAGGATCAGGATGCTGATATCTTGACGAAGGCGCTCACTAGGAGCAAATTCAAATACCACCGAGGTAGGATAGCGATTGCTGATAATCCATATCTTGTTGAGAGGGAGTGTTGAGATTGCAACAAGATGCTGGAGCTTAGTGAAAAGTGTCACCTTCACTAAGTGGGCCCACAAGCAAATTATGGCGAAAAGTCTATTTTTAGACTATGTCTATTTTTAGACATATGGATCATGTCTATGAGTTGCAGGATGTTGTTTATGGATGATTGGTCAAGTTGGCAAAAACAGATGGACTTCTATTTCTAGACAACAGCGGTGACACTGTGAAGTCTAATTATAGAGCAGTCAAATATTATTAGCTCATAATAATATTAGACTATAAACTTTATCTTATTCTCTTGGAGCACTTCAATTTGAGCTACAGATGTGGCACATGCAGCTGTCAGAAGGAAATACGTTTTCTTTGTGGGTCAGCTGAGTTGTTGCATGCATGACTTCAGTTAGAACTCAATCAGTTGAGTTTGGTGGAGTTGATTGTGGAGTTGATGGAGTTGTGTTTAGTTTGACTTGGTTAAACTAGTTGTAATTAGTCTAACTGCAAATAGACTAATGATGAGTTGTTAAACTAATTATTAACTCATAATGCAACTAAAGAATACATCAGTTAACTCAGTTGCATGTCAGTGCATGTTCAGTTCAGCAGGGACAAGTGTTAGAGGATCATATTGCTATCAGTTGTGACTATAGTTGTGCATGAGGATTTGCACAATCAATGGGATTGAGTTATGCCAATGAGAATTGGCCAATACCAAGTGATTATAGCCTCTACTCATGTGATTCTTAGAGTGAGTGATTATTTTGAGGTAAATACGAGTTTGGTTCAACCATTCTCATCCATTCTTGAGAAGGTATTGAGCAGTGGAGGAAGGCAAGCAGTGGAATAGATTTGGAGATCAGATTTGAGCTGTATTGTGTGTAACAGGTGGAGATAATGCTGGATACTTGTGAGAAGTATTGAATATTGTAATGTTACATGTTCTCAATCATTAATATATAGATAGTGTGGGGTTTTCAGCTGTAAGCTTTCCTTGGGTTAGATATTGTGTTAATGTGTGCCTGCTCTTGATGTTTTATTGTTATTGATGCTGCTATATTGATGATCAACGTAGAGGAGCTTATTTATTGTGTATGTATTCTGCAATAGTACATGATCAAGATAATCTCCATTGAATATGTGTTTATTATTAAAAAATTCTACACAACCTAGCAACCTATCCAACCTACAGTTCAAACCTCTGCACCTAGTTTAGTTTAGTAGCCTGGGCCTAGCTCACCTCAGACTCTCCCTCGAAATGTTGCTGCAACTACTGCATTTTCTGTTCAACCTACCACACCTATTTCTGGAGTATCTGTAGCTCTAGTTTCTACTATCCCTGCATCAGTGCCAACTGCTCAAGTCTCTATGCCCCAGTCAGGATCTACAATTCAGATTTTGGTCCAGATGCCTGCAGGGCAAGCTGGTCCAAGTACGATTGCTGCAAGTAAACTGCAATTCACTTATCAATCGTACCAGGGATAGTATCAATTCGGTCCTACTGTACAAAACCTAGTTTATGAGTATCAACCATACCTTGGCTATAATTATCAATAGCCTCAACAACCCCAATTTGGTCTAGGTAATCCTGGTTTCCCAGGAGGTTATAACATTCCTAATGCAAATCTGATTCCAGGTTATCTTGGATATCCTCCCCCTAGAGCTGGTCTCATTACACAAGGTTTTTGCGACCATAACCGTCAGTTACCATTTATTGCAACTTTGGATTTACTTGATTTGTCGCGCCTTACGAATGATCCAATTTACTATCTTTCATATTGGCCGCCAATGCCTAATAAGTTTCCCAGTGATATCTTGAAGTTCGAGGGTAATTCAGGAGAGGATCTGTCAAATCACATTATGACTTATCACCTCTAGTGTGCATCTAATTCTATCATTGATGATTCAATTCGATTATGTCTTTTTCAATGAACTCTTATTGGTCTTGCTTCCAAACAGTACATTGAGTTACCACGAGGGTCTTTTTATAATTTCAATCAATTAGCCACTTCTTTATTAACTCATTTTCAGTTGCCTGTTAGATACGACAATGGCACAGAAAAAAATCCACGTCCACATATATTTATGATCATATTCATGAATGGCGACGTCGAAGGCATTTAGTGAGTTTTCATTCCGGATCAAATTTTAGCGGAATGGTTCGCTAAATCATTGTTACCTAAAATCACTAAAGATGTAGCTAAGGTAGGAGTTGTCACTGAAGAGCAAGTCATTGCTCAAGCTCAGTACCTTGACCTAGTTTATATGCAGTCAGGTACTTTACATGAAAAAATCCCTGATCTTCCAAAAACTACAGCTCCTCCAGGGTCTCATGCTGCTGATGGTGTGATTGGTTCAGTTAGTATTAAAAGCAAGAAGAAATCTTCAAAGAATTCTTCTCCTACAATAACTTTACCTGATTCCACGAAAGGAGATTCTTCCGCTGAAGTTTCTACCGATGTCCATGCCGTAGATTCATCTATGACCAAATCCGGTAGTAAAGAGAAGGGGAAGAACAAAAACCATCAAAATTCAAAAGATAAAACAATTAAAAATGAATCTATTGAAAAAAACGAAAATGTCACTACCCTTGTTTCATTTACAACGAGGATCATTTTACCAAAGAATGTCCATATCAAGTAGAGTTTTCAAAATTTGTTAAAGGTTCTCAAACACCTGTTGTCTTGAAGGATCCTTTTCCTACTCAAGAAAGTAAGGTGGTTGCTTCTTCCTCGAATACCTCATAAGAACCCATTATGATGATGTCTCATGTTAGGATTGCGACGCGATTGCAAGATTATGGTAGTAAAAATCCTGTTGATGGTAAAGAAGTAGAATCTTCTAATTCAAACACATCAACTTCACCTCCTCCTGGTTTTGGTCCACTACAGATCAAGAAACCCAACCCTTACTTAGTAATCAAACCGCCTGCTAAAGGTATATTTTGGAAATCAGCTTTCAATCCACATACGAGAGCTGCTCAGAATTATAACATTGTTGAAAACCTGACCATTGCCCCTTCAGCAATGTCGGCTTTGGAAGTGTTGCAATCATGTCCAGCACAGTGTAAATTACTATTGTCTGTTATAGGAGCTATCGATATTCAGGATTCGAACCTAATAATCTTCGATTTAGAGAATAGTACACCCCCCCTTCCTCATCAAATGGCTTTCCAGATTCCAGTGTTAGTAAAAAATAGACCTTGCTTTCGAACTGTGATTAATGATAGGGCTTCTACATGTATTATGTCGATCCAATGTTGGAGATCACTTGGTTCTCCCACACTCAATCAGTCTCTGACAATTCTAAAGGCTTTTGATGGTTGAGGGTTCCACCCTTTTGGTATTTTGCAGGATTTACCTATAGGGGTCGAAGGCAAAATCGTAAATCTAGATGTGGAAGTGGTTGATGCCCCTCTAGATTACAACCTTATTCTAGGTCACAGTTGGTCTTATGCTATGATTGCTATTGTTTCATCGGTCTTTCGGCTTATCAAGTTTCCTCATAATGGAAAGATCGTTACGATAGACCATCTGACTTATTTCTCATCCGACCCAGCCTCCTCAAATAGTATTCAACATGTCAGTAAAACAACTATCCCTTAAAAGGATGTTGGGGTAGGTTTGATTAAAGATTCTGGTTTACTATGAACTTTTTCCTTCCCTCCTCCTAACGTATTTCCTTCTATTGCAACTATTCATATGATTTCATTGAACACTATTGCTTTTGATGATCCTTGGATCATACCTTCCGATTATAAAGTGGATTCAATTGATGGTGCGATGCCTTTGAGTCCCTTTGAAATTGCATATCAGGTTGTACAGTCGTTTTCTAATTCCTGACCTATCTCGAGGATAGTTTCTTCCTGTCTCAACCTTGTTAAAAAATGAAACCCGATGTTTCGAGGATAGTTTCTTCCTATCTCAACCTCATTAAACAATGAAACCGGATGTTTCGAGGATAGTTTCTTCTTGCCTCAACCTCGTTAAAAAATGAAACCGAATGTTCCGAGGATAGTTTGTTCCTGTATCAACCTCGTTAAAAAATGAAACTAGGTGTCCCGAGGATAGTTTGCTCCTGTCTCAACCTCATTAAAAAATATAACTAGATGTCTCAAGGATAGTTTGTTCTTGTCTCAACCTCGTTAAAAAATGAAACTGGATGTCTCGAGGATAGTTTGTTCCTGTATCAACCTCGTTAAAAAATGAAACAAGGAGTTTTGAGCATAGTTCCTGGTCTTGTGTCAAGCTCATTAAAAAATGAAACAAGGAGTTTTGAGCATAGTTCCTTGTCTTGTGTTAAGCTCGTTAAAAACATGAATCAAGGGTCATGGAGCATAATTTCTTGTCTTGTGTCAAGCTCGTTAAACAATGAATCAAGGGTTATGAGGATAGTTCTTTTACTGTGTCAACCTCATTAAAAAATGAAACAACTCCCTCGAAAGTGAACCTTCATTCCATCCACCTTGTTGAATGCAATGAAGCTTGGGGGGCATGTACCTTGATTTGAGTCATTATGCTGGGGGCGTGCGAACTTATAACAAGCATCATTTTTCATTTCAAGCTTGGCTAAACATGAAACTGAATCCAAGAAGAGTTCTCTATGGTTCAAGCTTGTGTAAAAATGAACCCATACCCGATTTACATCTCATGATTGCCATTTTTATCCGCTAAATTCTGCTAGATGAGCCTTGATTGTTTTCATTCCATTGCGACCATATTTTTGGCTAATCATATGCTTTCACTTGGTTTTTTTTCCTTTCCTGAGGGACCACATCTATGAGTGGTTTTGTTAGCCAGCCTCTTAACCATTACATGTTTTGAGCAGTTCCACCATTGCCGAAACCAGTTGCTATCCTTTATACCACTATTTCCTCTAGGGCGAGTCTTCTTTAAGCTCTTTTCTAACTCGTAAAATATGAAAAGATTGTCGATTTTTTCCCTTTTTGACTCATTTAACGAATTAAAAAGGCGGTTCACTTACAACTCTTTTCTGATCGTATAAACATGAAAAGATTGCCAGACTTTTGTCATTTCGAGTTTGATACTGGTTATGAAACAACGTGTCTTTGATCACTTTTTTACTTTTTCAGATTAAGGCCACTAATTATGAAAAGTACTCCTTGATCATAATTGTCAGGCGGTTCTCTTAAGTATTATTTTATACTTTTCAGGCTCGAGGGACACAAATTTATGAAAAAGGACCCCTCTGGAGTTTTCTTTTCCGTGTCTTTTTCAAACTCTTTAAACATGAAAAAGACTCTGAGTTTTACCTATGTCGGACTCGTTAAGCCTGATGACATTGGACTCATCACTATGACGAGAATAGAGTCCTCTTTAAACCCTTTTCAGACTCGTTAAATATGAAAAGATTGCCGAGCGCTTGTCCTTTCCAGCTCGTTAAAGTATTGGAAATGTCATCCCTCCTGTATTATTTTATCCTTTTTTGGACCTGAGGGATTATTTTACGAAAAAGTACCCCCATGGAGTTTTCTTAGGTTTTTCTTCTGACTCCCTAAAATTGAAAAACATCGAGTTTTTCCTATATTGGACTCATTAAATCAGTAAAGGACCTGTTCAATTTTAAACAGGAACAAACCACTCCTTCTTAGGGTTCGAATTTTAAACTAAGTTGGAATCATCCGAAGGATGAGCTTATAAACAAGAAAACGTTATCCTCCTCAAGCTTGTCAAAAATAAAGAGGTACTTGCAGAAAATGGTGGGGGAAAAGAGAGAAAAATGAACTTGTTTGTTACACTTTGTGTTTTCGAAAAGGAGTTAACCACTCTTGAACATGACACTTTTTGTTCACTTGGGTTGGGAAATCCTTTTCCTAATAGTTAATCAAACCATATTGAAAGTCTTCAGCCGATTTCTAGGTATTAGTTTTGGGTCAATTGTCACCAAACCATCTGCAATGTCGTTATGTGTTCAAGAGGTCAGTTCAAATAAACCATTCATTTCCAAAATATCTGTCATCCATTTTTGACCATCCCTAAGTCAGTCCTTGCCAATATATTTCTTCAAAACTTGATCTATGATTTTGTGTTATGGGCTTGCCTATGACTGGTCACTTTCCATCGACTTCAGCTCATTATCTAGAAAGATGATCTAGAAATCGTCAGTACCTTGAAATCTGCATGCCCTAATGGCAGGTTTCTCACCTTTGATGATAGGTTGCATCATTGACCTTAGATCAAAGGATTCTATGATATGTTCGACTTCAGCTCATTTATTCACATTTCATGGATTGTACTGGGTACTTTGAGAGCCATTAACATTACTGGTGGTTTCTCTCACACTTGTTAACATTTTACATCATTGACTGGTAATCAAGTGGTTTCTACCATGTTTGACTTCGACACATTCATTCACATGGATAGAATCGTACTAGTTCGAGAAGCAAAAATAAAGACCCTGGATCTAGTTTCTACCATCCAGGCTGCGAGGAATTTTGTTATTCATTATATAGTGGACTATTCATAAATAGATGGTTGCACCCACACTGTGTCTACATATGTCTATACTCTTGATGTATTACAAAATCATTCCTGTATCAGAATAGTTTAGTCAGTTTTCTAGTCAGTTTTGATCTGAGTATGGGAATGCCTACCTTAGCGATGATATGTTCACATATATATATTTTGCATTGAATATTTCTACAGGTTCCGACTGGGGTGTCCATAGGATGATCCTTGAAATGATAAAGTACTTCACTCTTCATAGATGACAAACTCTATCTTCATCTATTATAGACTTCGCACTTTAGGGGGCAATTTGTTGCACAAAAAATTGTCACCTTGGCATTCTGTAATCTATGTGAGTCCATTACCACTCATACTTTCCTCCTTTTCAAGTCTTAAGCCTCAGTTCCTCATATGAAGCCTTGAAAATAAGAGAAAGCCCTTAAAAGTCTCTAAAAATCTGGTTCTGCACTTTCTCTTTGCATTACCTGCAGTCTCGCATCTAATGGTCATGTCTCCTACATACCTGACTGCTCTGTCTCTGTGTTATGGGTGCAGACCCTTGGAAAAGTTAAAAAGGCGCAAGTATATTCTAAAAAACTCACTTTGAGTCATTTCTAGAAGCTTCTGGAAGGAATTTTGAGGTGGCAAGTTCACTCTCTTAAGGTTCATGCATCCCATACCTTAAGGAGCTAACCCCTTGATGTGAGGAGCTTATCCCTTTGAAGGAGGACTCTATCCCTTCATAGGTGGACCTGTAACCTCCTCCTCTGCACTATAAAATGAAGCATTGGACTGGTTACTAAGGAGGTTGAAAGCTGAATATTTTTGAGGTGAAATGCTGCTGGAACTTAGTCTTCTTAGTTGAGTTTTTATGAGGAGACATTACATGCCTCTAAGATCTCAATTGGAGAAGTGCAAGGCTTGTCAAAGTAAAGGAAATTCCTAATTTGGACCCTGGGAAGAGCTTGTTCAACATCAAGGCTGAAAAGGTTGTAAGGTTCTTCTACTTCAAAGTTAATACAAATAAGTTTGTTTTTCTCAATACGTTCTTGATGTATGGTTTATTTTATGGATTCCTTGATCACCATAATAGACATGATTTATGATATTAGCTATGTAGGTGTTATTTGATGTTTTCTTGTTTGTGATTCCAGGTTCTCAAAAGGAAGCTCTTTCGAACGGTTGAAGGATGGCTGCTACGAACAAGCGTTGGAATTAAGGTAGGGTCTAAACACCTCTATAGTTTTTGTTTATGAATCACATATGTCTAGAGAAAGATAGGTTTGTTTATCTGTTTGTTGCTAGACTATCTTCTAATACTAGGGAGATCGGCCTTGTCTGCAAAATTGATTTATCTAGCCAATAGGACTATAGGCAGTTTATTGATCTTTATGATCAAAGTGCACTAGAGTATAGGGCCAAAATGGATGAGTTTTACTTGCACAACATGGCCTTCACAGACATGAAATTTTGGGATCCTAATGGAGAGCTAGGAGATCTACAATTAATGGCTTTGGCATCATCAATGAACCATGAGAAGTCAAGGGCTGCAGAGATGAAAAGAGAATTGGCCAGAGAGAAAAATTAACCTCTTTTCATCAGAGCTGAACAATCAAATCCCATGGCTGTAATCAACACCCATAATCTAATTACAAATGATCCTCAGCTGGCAGCTAGATATCTTGTTGCCAAAGAGCAAGAAATTTCACATTTTGAGGGTATGTTTAGGCTACTAAGAGATGATAATATACATGCCTGCTAAAGGAGATGGAAAACACTGCCACACAGCTTGAAGATCAGAGAATATCACTCTCCTCAAAGGTTGTGATAGGCACTCAACAGGACACCTATGTATAAGCAATCAATGCAAAGGTTGAAGGTCAATTGGATAGGCCTAAAACTCAGTCCACCACTACTCTTAACGATGCTAGAGGGGAGAAAAGAATAAGAGGAAAAGAGGTAGTGGGAAGAAGTAGAAAGGAAAGTAGGCTTCTATAAACAAGAATAATAGAACACAACAGGAGCATGTGATGTCAGAGAGGCTACTATAGCCATGAAGGACATGGACATTGACTAAGTTGCTCAGAGGATGAGAAACACTTTCAGTTGCGGGGTGATGATGAGCCTCATCATTGGGTAATTATATGGGCCTTAATTGTCCTTAATTCACCTCCTAGCTTAGTCAAACCAATTATTCTCACAACTTATTGCATACTTTTGATTATATTTTGTTTATGAGATGAGTTAGAGTTGGATATTTTTCTTTGTGGTCTAATGTGCATGTAATGTAGGAATAAAGGATAAAAACAAGGAAAAATGTAGGAATAAAGGAATAAAGGGTAAAAGCAAGGAACTGTGGAAAAGACCATGGTAAAAACTCGAATGAGACAAGGGAGAGTAATTATAGGAGGTAAATCTGCCTCATTTACTATCCCCCCATTCAAATATTCCTCCATCAGCTTGGAGTGCAAACAACCATCACTTTGAAGACTAGAAGACAACCAAGCAAGTGAAAGTGACAGAAACTAGTTTATCTTGATTGGGGAACCTAGCCTCCCTAATTGGAAGGAAGTCACTGGAGACTTTAGATGTATAAATAGAGAGGATTAGGACCTTATTAGGATTTAGATTTTTATTGTAAAACTCTACTTTATTTCTAAGTTACAAGACTTGTGACAATTTTTAATGTAATACATGGTTTTTATAATAAGGATGAGTTCTATTTTCAGCTAGCTCTGAGTTAACTCAGAGGGCTAAAGCTCTTGGGTTAGACCCAACTTGAGCAGCCAAAGCTCCTCTTTACTGTACATGTATGCTAGCATATATTCCTGGTTTTCATTGTTCATTTGCTTAAGTAGTATAGATTTCTGTTCTGTTCATTCACTTAAGTAGCTTTCTGGTTCTGTTGTGCTTAAGTTTACTTCCATTTGTGCCTTCTTTCAGTTCACAGGGTAGCTAGAGGAAAAATATCACTATAAGGTTGTGCACAGGTGTCTTGGCCTCATCTCCTCCCTCTGGGACCATGACTTGAGGAAGAGACCCTTCAGCAACCCCAAAAACAAAGGTTTCTGGTTCTTGCATGAGCTATGGAGTTTGTAGTTTGATGCAGTTACTTCTCCACCCTCACTGGTTTTTCTGTCGTTTTCCATTTTAAACTGCCTTCGGCACATTCTTCATGTGTCATTTCATTACCGTTCGATCCACAACAAACCTTCCCAATCACCGTCTGATTCATTTGTTTATCCAACTGTCGCCTCGCATGAAGTCTTCCACTTACTTTATGTGCTTTAAGTCCCCACCATCAATTTTCCTCGCTTGATTTGATGGTTATCGCATCACCCGATCACTAACTAGCTTGGTCGATCTCGGCCCTTGATCTATCTAACCTAATATGACAGCTATCGTGCAATCTCATGTGGATTCTTGCACAACCGTTATCTGCCCAAGAGCATGCGAGAAAAGTGGTTTTCTCATTCTACTTGTCACGTAGCTAGGAAAATCATGTGAAATTTCAAAATATAGCTTATAGCCTTAAGGGTGCGTGAGAAACTACTTACCACCTTCGAAACACGCTCCATCATTTCCACACATTTCTTTTTGCTGCGATATGATCTCTGTCGTCCATCCTCTGATTAATCCTGTCCATCCATCTCTTGACTTAATCTCTGTGATAACACCTGCACCATTCATCGTGTTCGTTCATCTGGTTCATCCATCTATCCACTTAACCTTCGCGATAAGACCTCAACCATTCATCCTGTGTGTTCACCCTGTTCATCCATCTAGTCACTTAAGCTTTCATGATAAGATCTTTGCTATTCATCTTTTGTTCATTAGCTGATCTAACAGTTCTTATGCACTACTGCTTCCTTACGTCCTCCTTTCACTGATTTCAACCTCCAATTTCTCTTTTGCTTGAAAACTGATTTAGCTTACGTTTCTTTGCTTACACCTTAGTATAGTTTGATGCTCTTTACCTCTACAACTTAGATAGCAACATTAGGTTAGTGATTGATTTAGCAATTTTTCTTAGCATAGGTTTTTGATTGGTTAATTAGGTTATGGTGTGGTTTAGCATTACATGTTGTTTTCTTCATTACTGTAGTAGAGTAGCTCTCTCTTAGAATAGATTTTCTCTTCTTCCATCAAAGAATTAAGCTTCTTCTGACCCTATAGAAGTTTGGCTTGGAATCCCTGAGGTCTCTTGCCAGATGAGTAGTGACAACAAGCAGTACCTTCACTTTTACTTGTGCATATAGCACTGTCACTACCAAGTTTGTATGAACCCTGGGTTGATAAGTAAAGTTGGTAGCCCTAGGAGTTGTAGCATTCTTGTTGCAATACCTAGGCTCAATCAGCAGAATTAGCTAAAGTGTCAGTGGCGACATTATTAAATCTAGGAACAAAAATAACATTGAAATCTTTAAACAAGTTTATCAAACACCATACCTCTTGCTTGGTAATTCTTGAGGTGATGGGACAAATAATGACTTGTATTGCATACCTGCCTCATAATAATTTTAGAATCCCTGATTACCTTCAAACTGTCTGATTTTAGATCGATGGATTTTTTGAGGCCGAGGACCAATGATTCATATTCTATAGTGTTGATGGTGCATTGGAACTTTAATCTGCAAGAGATCAAGAATCTATTCCCTTCGGGATCTAGCAAGACGCAACCTACTCCAACTCCATCATGAGTCTTGGATCCATCATAATATAACATCCATATCCCAGCACTGAGGGAGGGGGGACCCTGTTATAGGACAAATTGACCTCCTAATCAACTCAGAGGTGAAAGACAAGATGACTGAAGCAATGGCCAAATTGCAGGCCCAGAATCCACACTAACGCTTTCTATACACTGACAACCTGATTTATAAAGCTTGTTACCAAGCATAAAGGAGCATTAGTCACCCTGCTAACTCTTATTGTTAGACCAGGGGGAGTGTTAGTGAACTTAAGTGATGTCCAGAAGGTCATGCCAACAAATCTTCTCATAAATATATAGATATTAAATCCCTAAATTTGTGCAAGAAAAGCAAGGAAACTCCAAAAATCAAGATATTTGGAGAAATTCTATTCTGAGAATGAAGGAAAATGGGAAAACGCTTTTAAACATGGAAGGTTGATGGTTTTTTCCCTAATGAACTCTAAATGGAGTTTGGCAGCCCTAATTTGATTGCTATATAAGCAACGAGAGGGCCATTGCAAAAGGATCAGAGCATTTGGAAGGATAGCCCATAAAGTTGTTTTGAACTGTCATATTCTTGAAGGAGCTAGCTAAAAGAAGGAGAGAGAGAGAGGAAGAAGGGGTAAGGAAGGCTGATACAACGGATTGTTGTAATCACTCTTCCATTCTGAATATAGAACTACAGTTGTGTTCCCTACTCCAAAGTGTCGGTGATATTGTGCATTTATTTGTTCATTTTGATGCTTGCCGAGTTGAGTAGTTAGTTATACATTTATACATGTTTATTACGGATTCTTACATTTATTTTCACAAGCGTATGTTGTGATTGGTTTTCCTTTTCCTTTGTGTAGGAATTGTCTTGGAGCTAGCTTAGAAGGAGTTTTTCTTGCCGCACAGAGATCCCCAAGTGAACCTAGAAGGAACCAAAGGTGATCCTCTTTCCATACCCTGTCTATTTATGTTTGATAGGTGAACATGTGTGTAACTAGTAGCTTTTGCAGATAATCTTACAGTCTGTCGAAGGTCCTGAGAAGGCCTTTGAGGGTAGTTTTCATCCCCTGCATTTTACCTCATAGAAGAATTGGCGACTCCACTGGGGATTATACATCTAGTTCCCAGTTACCCATACTCCTCTCAGATCTTCCCTTTCGTCTATGAGCTTCTCGCTTCTTCAAATCCTTCTTTGATCCACCATCTATCTTGTTGCATCCTGCAAAGTTGCATTCTCCTCAGAAACTGATCCTAAAAGCCCTCTTTTTGAGCTATTTCCCTCACTAATACAGACTGCTAGTCTACACAGAGATTTATAAAGCTCTTTGACCGTGTATAGGGAGCGTTAGTGGCCAAGCTAAAGCTCTGTTTACACATAAACAAAGTGTTAGTCTCCCATTTCCATGTTTTTCAAGAGATTTTGTGGACCAAAAGGGGGGGAACTTGTCTTAGGGGATAAATTAAGATCTGCGACAGTATCATGCTAACGAATTTGGTGTCTTAAAATTTATTTTTTAAGAAAATGTTTTAGTTTTTCTCTCATAAAAGTCATTTTTGTTGAAAGAAAAGCTGATAAATTGTATATCTCCTTTTGTCGAAATAGTTGTAGGCTGCTTTGTTTTGGTTTAATAGTTGTTAGGGAATATTGAGAAAAGAAACTTTCGGTTATGCAAAGTGTTGAATGGCTTTAGATGCACTGACAAATCCATGAATATGTGAAATGATACATGTGTAGAATAAGACTTGTTTGCATAGGAAATTGAATTTTTTTTCAAAGCATTGTTCTGCATGGTTTATTGAGTCCAGAGTCTCATCATATTCATACGTCAACACCCTTACCGAAGACAAATAAGCAAGTACACTAAAATTTACACTTAAATCAATCAGTTACTCTTTTTTTAGCAAACCAACATTAGCTAGATTAGGACCTTGGGATAAGAGAGTGAGTCAACTGCCCAAGGTTGAAAATCAAACTATTGTCGTTAACGAGTGAAAAATCCTTCTGCACTCATATTACGAGGACCACTCCACTCACAACGGAGTGAAATACGAGACAACATTGGACTGCGATTGAAGGTATCCCGCCTTCTCTTACAACTCCTTTGGGCATTCTATGTATTGGGGGTCCCTTCAGGGATTTCGAAACTGAGTCAGGGACTCAGGCATCCTACCAACACAACCTGTTGTTTATGACTATGTCCCCTTTGCTAATGTTTATGATTTGAGGTATCTCCAGTGGCCAAACTTCTAGGTACTTACACAAGGTGACTGGGACGGGCTATTCTGGTACCTATAATGGACAGAACTACTTTGTCTTCAGTTTTTGGGAGGGTGCTTGTCTTCACAAGAGTACTTGGCCCCTCAATCTGAGGTTTGAGCGAAGCTCAAAAGTAACCGTAACCATACATTTGGCCATCCTTCTCTGTTACTCATTGAGAAACTGGGTTTCATCTCCAGTAATTGGTGTTTATCAGACGAGGTAACTTCCTCTATTTGCTGATTGACATATTTAGTGTATTTTTTCTTTTTAGGTACCTGAGTGCTATCATTTTTGAGACTTTAAAGAATATCACATTAAAATCTATTTGATAAAACGTAACAATAATTATGGCTACATCTGGCCCTCATTGTCAATCCAGACGATTGTTAGGACTTCCTCCACTCATTGTGGAGGATCTGCCGAGTTCCACTGACTCAGATTCCTCATCTTTGAGGAATTAGTCTCCTAAATCGCACACGAGATCTGTGTGGATGACCGACGATTCTAGTTTGCTGGAGGATTCCTTCACGGAAGGATTTCTTCCTCATCTTAACACTCCACTTACAAATATGTCAAAACCTATCATTACTCCCACAGTACCAGTACTTCCTTCTTCAGTAGGTGGAACTTTCCCATCTATCCAGTCGGCGCCTCAAGGGTTGTGGAATTATAGAGACATTGTTGGTCCTCTACCACTTCCCTAGTCAATGGTCATCACAACACCGGTAGTGTGGAATCCCACAATCCCATTCTTCCCAGGTATTGCAACTCACATTACACCCTCTATAAGTGGAACCCAGTAGATGCCAGGTTTCACTCCTATGGTGCCACAAAGCATACCTTCGAGTAGTGCCACATATAGTGCTCCATATAACACTCAATGCAGCACTATGAGCGCGGTTCCAGTTTACCAACAACAAGGTCGGCCGCCAATGTATAGTTCCAATCCCCAGATTCGGATGTCTGGGGCAGTTCCCAATATGCACATGCCGGCAAGGAATGTCATAGCTCCCCTGCTGTTCTCAGGCATGCATGGACATTTGTTGATTGACATGAGTGTTCCCTCTGTCAATCAAAGACGTATGGTTAGTCTTGTGTTGGTTGGGAATCCACAAGGGATTTCCACCCAATCCATGGGGGCACCCTACTCACAAGCTCAGATGAGTCAACGGGGCACCACTTATACTGGGGGCAACTTCATACCCCAGTATCAAAATCCTCATGGAAATCCACTCTACAATACCATACCGCAAAGCAACTGCTACACCACGTAGCGCATGTACACCATGGGGAACCAAACGATGGGAGGAGCACAAAGCTCCTCAGGTCATCTGTCATCACCATGGTCCGAGTCAGGGGCACCCAACAATTTGCCTTTTTTGGCAACATTGGATATTCTCGACTTATACAAATTGACAAACGACCCCATCTACCACAACTTACAATGGTCTCCGATCCCACATAAAATACCGATGGACATTCCTAAGTTTGACGGAGAATAAGGGGAGGATCTGGGCACTCATGTCACCACCTACCATCTCTGGTGTGTTTCTAACTCTATGGTGGATGACAGTGTCCAGTTACATCTTTTTCCCCACACTCTCACTGGAAATGCCACAAAGTGGTATATTGAGATACCACGCGCGTCAGTGAATACCTTTGACACTTTAGCAATGGAGTTCCTAAAGCACTTTCAATTACCTATCTGTCAGGGACAAAGCTCCTTACTTCGTTTCGTCAAGATACTACCACCCACATCTCCAATCATATCCATGAATGGAGACATAGGTGGAGGTTAGTCAAATCTCCCATCCCTGATTTTCTCTTAACAAACTGGTTCTATAAGTCGTTACTCCCACAAATCGCTAGAGATGTTGCTCTAGGTGGTGCGGTCACATAGGACCAATCCATACATCATGCCTAGCACTTAGATTTGATTTATTCATAGTTTGACACTCTTTACAACATTATCCCCTATGCTCTCAGTAACCCCAATCCTCCCACCACTCAGCACCCTAGAGCACACGCCAACGGGATCATCGGCGCAACCTTCGGGGTCACTATAAAACAACTTAGTGGTTCCATTGCCAAGGTGGTAGTGGACCCCTCTACGAAAGCAACTGCTCTTCATGCCACAACAATTAATTAAGTGTAGTCTACACAGAAATCCAGTAGCAAGAACAAGAAGAATAAGAAAAAGAGCGCTCCTTCTGAGGAGCAGTCATCTAAGCAGCCCAACCTAAAATA
This sequence comes from Pinus taeda, assembly GCA_000404065.3. NCBI lineage: Eukaryota > Viridiplantae > Streptophyta > Pinopsida > Pinales > Pinaceae > Pinus > Pinus taeda. The sequence continues at coordinate 59,976 of APFE030262469.1, forward strand.
GAAGGCCACTGCGCCTACTGATACAGAAAATGATAAAGGCACCAACTATTCGTGCAAACTTTGTCTTGAAGAACACGTAACCTGGCATTGTCTGCATCTTCAAGAATGCATGGATTACCTTGCTAAGAAAGATTATGGTAAGGCACCTGCTATCCTTAGAAATCCTTTTCCTAATCAACCTCAGCAAAATCTCATTGCCAACCAACCACAACCCACGTCAGGGCACAGTGACAGTTCACAACATCCTTCAGTTGATGAAGGAAGTTCTATCGTTTACACATTTGAAATGATAGAACTAGCCACAAGAGCCAAATCTTATGGAGCTCCTGTTGCTTCGGTAGTAGAACCATCCGCAGGTCAAAACCCATCGCCACCCAATGATTTGCACATTGGAAGGCTGGTTGAGGACTTTGTAATTCGACCCCCCAAGGGGGCACTTCGATGTACATTTGCATGTGCCACCCAACACTACAACATCGTAGAGGATTTGGCGCAAGCACCGTCAGCTATGTCAGTGCTTGATGTATTACAAACATGCCCTAGCCAAAGGAAAGCTTTGCTTTCAGCTATCAGGGGTATTAACCCTACGGATTTCGTGCTTTCTATTTTTGACATGGACAAGTGTAAACCTCCCCTTTCCCACTAGCTTTCATTTTAGGTGCATATCACTTTGAAAGGTAAAGGTATACACCGAACTGTCATCAACGAAGGTGATTCAACCTACGTCATGTCAGCTTCATGTTGGCTCGCCTTGGGTTCCCCAACCCTTTCCCCACCGTCAAACTCCCTTAAAGATTTCGATGGCCACACCTTTGTCCCAAAAGGATACTTAGCTAGTTTTCCCATCACTTTGGCTAGGAAAACAATAACGGTAGATGTAGAAGTCATGGACAAGAGACTCGACTATAATCTATTACTGGGTTGTAGTTGGACATATGCCATGATGGCCGTCGTATCCACTGTCTTTCGTATCATCCAATTTCCATTGGATGGAAAGGTCATTACAATGGATTAGTTGTCTTTCTGCACCCCTGATAATTCACCATTACTAAGTGGCTCTGTACCCCTAGTAGGAGGTGTAACTAACAATTTTGTCAGTATAGGTACCGATCTGTTCAAGGCTTCCTTCCTGATGGGTTGTTTTCCTCTTCCATCACCACAGGTTCCACAACCGGTCAACATGCTTTCATCAATTCCTCATGAACTAACTGATCCCTGGATTCTAACAGCGCCTTCAAACATTGACACATTCAGAGAGCAGATGCCGCTGTCAGTGGCTGAATCGGCCTACCAAGGCATTCAATCAGCATCCACATCTCCGGTCATGTTGGCTATCGTCGACAGTACCACCCCCCTTCCCATAACTACTCTGCCTTTAGATCCATGTGATCAACTCCCATCGACGGACAAAGCCGTTCGAGAAATTATGAGTTTTGGAGAGCAACATTAGGAGGATTGGCATATTTAGGGTTTGACATTTGACTCGGACATGATGCTTCTTCAAGTCCTATCCTATGACACAAACTAAATCATTTCCCTACCCTATACAAGAATTCAAACTCTTGGGGTGGATGAAAATATGGATGACACTTCCAGGTCATTACCCATAGATATTTCAGTTATGACATGCACCATGGAAGACACCCAAACAAGAGTAGATTGCAGTCCTAAGGAAATTGCAAGCTCCACCTACCTACATCAAGAATTCCATGAAGAATTTGTTTGGTCTCATGAGGAAATGCTTGACTTTAATCTGTCATTTGTCGTGCATCAGATCCAACTTTATGATGAGGCAAAACGAAATGGGTGGCCAATTCCTTCCCTCGAAATAGCCATTGAACCCATGTCTGGCCTCACTGCCAAAGAAGAATGCCTACTATACCTCAAACAACTGGATAAAACCCATAGAGCTATTGATTTAACACTCGCAGCTCACAAGGAGCGGGTACAAACCCAATTTGCAAAAGCGGTTAGGTTTTCTTCTTTCCAAGAGGGTGATTTCGTATCACTATATCATCTAAAAGATAATCTCTTGGAGGCATGCACGATTCAACCCATATGGCTAGGTCCCTATGTCATAACGAAAGTCCTCCCCTCAGGGGCATATGAATTGCAGGACTAGGATGGAATCCCACTCAAGGAGCCCATATACGAGCTCTATCTGAAAAAGTATTGTGCCTAGTGTCATGCTGGGCATGTGATTTGTAATTTTATGTATTCATAAGTTTTGCTTACCTTTTTTGATGTGATTGGATTGTTTTGTTATTTAGTGGAGTACTTGTCTCATGCATTCTTCTTGGAATGCAGATGTGGTTGTTTCCCTTAGCATACGTAGGATATGCAGATGGTGCCATTCATCACAAACGACACATTGCATCAGCTGCTTGGGTCATCTATACACCTGAGTCGGAACTATTTTGCTCCAGGGGAGTCTTTCTTGGTACCACCACCAACAATATTATTGAGTACATGTCAGTCATTTTGCTTCTCACGGAAGCATCATCAAGGGGCATCTCCAATCTGGTGGTCAGGTTAGACTCCCAGCTAGTCGTTATGTAATTGAAAAACCATTATCACATCCGTAATCTAGCCTTTTTACGTAACTATATAAGGGTGTGACTCCTAGAACATCGATTTGAAATAATCACATATGAACATGTTCCTCGAGAATGAAATACAGTTGCTGATTCGTTAGCTAACTGTGTATTAGATTGGCATTTGTCTCATTTGTTATAACAACATGCATGAGAAGTAAAAACATTTACTAAAGTTAAAAATTTGTCACAAAAAACATTTTAAAACACATTTACACCACCAAAATACCAAAAATACCTGTATATACATAGATCGAAATCCAGTGTTTTACATCAAAATATTCCAAAACATGGATGATTTAAGTACAAAATGGCTCAAAAACCAGCTACAAACACTCATATGGCTATGCCAGAACACCTGCTAAAATAAGCTATTGCTCTAGAAAAGCTCAAACAACTCTAGCTACCCTCCGAAGAGGAACCAGAAATCGCTCATGTACACCAACGGTGTGTCGCTGCATATGAGCAGGAATCGCCCTCATAGGAAAGGGGGGGACGCCCATAGTCAAACCCTCTAGGTTCCTCAGAACCTTGTAGAGACTGTCGACATCACCTCCTCCAACATGTAGTTGGTCGCCTCGTCGCACATAGCGAGGTTCACCTGTAGGTCATACTAGTGCCACATCTGTGTTAAGCATAAAAGTTTCATGTCGGTTCTTATCTCATCGTTAAAAAACATTACATATACATTCAAAAGTACAAAAATACTTAAGTACTATCAAAATTATTCTCACCTTGAGGACCCCAGTTGGTCCCGAGTAGTAGCAACAAGTCTGGGTCACCGGTAAAGTCCATGCCTTCATAGGCATAGTCATCAACAATCACTATCTGGCTGTGAAGCCACTGGAAGAAGTCTTCGTCAAAGAAGTGCCGGAGTGGTCCTCCTCCTGTGTGAGGATCAAGTGATGACCAGCTACCCTACCTTCGCTCCCTTGGATCAAAGGGACCTAAGCTCACCCGTGGGTGCATGACAGGTACCCTCTCAAGGAAAAATGAGACTATGATAGTACCGTACCCAAAACTGTGTTGGGTACGGGTCTTGCATGCTGTCAATTCTGCCTTCAACTGGCAAAGCACCACTTCACACCAGTTGAACATCTGGGGCTGGACACAGTCAATGGTAAGCAATAGTTGGGCCTTTGTCTCTATGTGGGGACTTTTTAACCCCGCCAAACACACAATCAACCATAAAACTGCCCTCATAGACCGAGATCAAATCCTCTCTATCGGGACTCTGTTGCTGACTAGCCCACTCTCAGGGATGCAGTAGATTTGTACCAGTTCTGAAGTAGATCATGGATCTGACCTACCACCGATGAGGTTTGCTTGTGCCCCACGGCACTAGAAACCAGTCAAAAAGTAAATATCATCCTGGTCAATTGCCAACTCTTGATCTCCAATTCTGAACACTTGCTCATGTTCATCCCAGCACTGTATGATCCATCTCAGTAAACCCTCCTGTCCTTTCATCAGCTCTAGCCTTGCATACTTTAACAAACCACAGTGGCGTAATGCAAGTATGCAAGCTGGATTGTTTCGCAACAAAATTTCCTCATTATCATAAGCCTGTTCTCTCCATAGGTGAGTCATTTCAGCCTGAAACCTGCATAAAATAACCCTAAAAATAGTTAAAATAGGGAAAAACCACTTAAGGAATCCATGCATGAGGGTTTCAAATGCACCCTACAGCCCTAACATCCCTCCTAGTGCTACACAAAGAGGACTAATGCCCTCCAGTGGCTCATACAAAGTGTTTAACGCTCTCTACTGGCCATCTAGAGGGCATTAGTGTGCAAAAATGGCTCTAGGGCACCTTAGATATACAAATTTCCACACACAAAACTGTTAAAAAAGGTTTAATAAAGCATATAGCAAGGTTTTAGCTCTCACCTGGGACTGATGGCACGTCAAACGATTGCCTGGATCTCCTGCAATGGTCCGCGGAAAATCTGCTCCTCTCTAGCTCCAACTAGCTCTCACAAACTTCAAAATAGTGAAAATGATGCATGTGAAAGCTCAAAGCATCTCCTTATATAACTTTGAGAGACCTGATTTTTTGAAAATAATTAAAGAGAAAGTAGTCCATTCTACATGATTTTTATCATGCATAAACCTAGATAATAGAAATTGTTTCTTTTTATACTTTTTACTGCTTTTGATGAAAGTACTTTCAGGAATGAAAAGCAGTAAAAGCTGCATGCAATTCTTTATAGAGCACTGTTAGGGATATTTTATTGCTCTTTAAAAAATACAAACATCCCCGAGTTTTTGTCATTACGCTCGTTAAATCTATGCAATGATAGATAGAGCACTATTAGGGATATTTTATTGCTCTTTAAAAAATACGAACATCCCCGAGTTTTTGTGATTACGCTCGTTAAAACTATGCAACGATAGATAGAGCATTGTTAGGGATATTTTATTGATCTTTAAAAAAATAAACATCCTTGAGTTTTCATCGTTAAGCTCGTTAAAATCTATCTAACTATGCCACAACACTTCTGAAGACATTTTATTGCTCTTTAAAAAATATAAACATCTCCGAGTTTTTGTAGTAGGGCTCATTAAACATCCATACCACAATCAGTAAAGCACTTACGGATATTTTATCGCTCTTTAAACAATATAAACATCCCTGAGTTTTTCATCATTTGCACTCGTTAAATATATGCAAAAGATGCTCTGAGCACCTCTTTTTTGATCTTGTTCCAACTCATAAACTGAAAAATACCAACGGAGCATCCTTTTTAGGGACTTTTTCTCTCTCTTTAAACTGAAAAATCCCGAGTTGTGTCTTCCTGCTCGTAAAACACGATAAAGATGACCTGAGCATTCTTTCAGGTACTTTTTCTTGCTCGTTAAAAAATGAAAAATCCCTAGTTTTTATTATTGAGCTCGTTAAAGTGTCATGATAAAAAACGAGTTTAGTCTGTCGCCTTGTACTCGTAACAAAATGAGGTTGACATCTATTGGAAAAAGGTTTCTCTTTATCTCAGTTCAATAGATTAAAATACAGAAAAGTAACCAATCTGAGTATACTATTAAACTTTTGTCGCCCCGGGTTAACAACTATGACAAAGGGACCACCATGGAGTCTTTATTTACGATATTTTCAGACTCTCTAAATATGAAAAGACCACCGAGTTGTCTAGTCTAGACTCTTTAAATACACAGACAAGATATAGAGTCGTTATTTTTTACAATACTTTTCAAACTCTTAAAAGATAAAAAAATCGACGAGTTTTCCTGTCTAGATTCATTAAACTAATCAGATAGGGCAAGAGTCGTTCTTTTTGCCATCCTTTTCAAAATCTTTAAACATGAAAAGATCAATGAGTTTACCTGTCTAAACTCATTAAAAAATCAGACGGGGAAAGTGGACAATACAACTGTATCCTATATTCGAAAGCATGGTTTGGCAGCATTCGTTCCCTTGAACATGGCACTCCCTCAGATAAACCTTCATTTTGATAGCCTCTCAGTATGAACCCTACAAACCTATGAGTTTTTAGCCTATATACCCTGATGTAATTGCATCTCCATATCTTAAACACTCTGTAGTGTTCATGAGTCTAGTGCTGTCTGGTTAAAACTATTGTTGTGCCTTCTATTGTTCAAGGGTCCCTATTTGTTTCCTCCATCACCAATCCTACATATCCTTTCATCATGCTCTCCATTTTTTAAACCCAAAAGCTCAAAAGCTTCCTCAAAAAACAAAATCATCCTTGTCCAATTTCATGTCAACTGATGTAGGACATGTCATTGCCTACCTTTTGACAGGTTTCTTCCTATCGACTTCAACACTCTATCTAGGAAGATAACCCAGAAACACATTCAGTGCCTTGGTGCTTGCAGAGGTTAGTGGCAGGTTACCTTGTGCTTGATCACAATTTTTCATTATTGGCTCCTGGTTAAGCGATTCTACGAGTGTTCGACGACAAAAAATCTTTCACACTCACTAGTTTGCACTGTGATTCTTGGAGACCATCACCATTATCAGTGGCCTTCCTCGCATCTGTTAACAGACTCCATTATTGGCTGGTAATCAAATGATTTCATGCATGTTCAACATCAACTCATTTTATCACATGTATCGATCTATCTTATTCGGTGAAGCGGGAATCAAGACCTTGGGTAGAGGCTTGCATCATTCAACCTTATTTCCTCTCCCAAGCTGCGATATTGTTCTTTAGAGACAGCTATTTCAGGATGATCTATTATGACACTGGATCCGCCATGTGCCATATTGGTGGCCAGCATTGTTATATCTCCGAGGAGAAAGTTACTTTGACATAGCCACTGAGCATGGGAATTCCCGACTCAAGACATGATTTTAGCAGTTTATATATATGTATCTTTGTTGTATCAGGTTTTCCTTGCCACCTGAAACTTCTCTCTCTCTCTACAAAGAATTTGACAACAAATTACAGTGTTTTTTCATAAAGTATTTTAGGCATCGTCTCTGCCTCTAATCTCATGCTATAGGGGGAATCTATTATAGGACAAATTGACCTCCTAATAAACACAAAGGTGAAAGAAAAGATGACTAAAGCAATAACCACAATTGCAGGCCTAGAATCCACACTAACGCTCTCTATACACTGACAACCTGCTTTATAAAGCTTGTTACCAGGCATAAAGGAGCGTTAGTCACCTTGCTAACTCTTGTTGTTAGACCAGGGAGAGCGTCAGTGAACTTAAGTGATGTCCAGAAGGTCACGCCAACAAATCTACTCATAAATATCTAGATATTAAATCCCTAAATTTGTGCAAGAAAAGCAAGGAAACTCCAAAAATCAAGATATTTGGAGAAATTCTATTCTGAGAATGAAGGCAAATGGAAAAAATATTGTAAACAGGGCAGGTTCATGGTTTTTTCCCTAATGAACTCTAGATGGAGTTTGGCAGCCCTAATTCGATTGCTATATAAGCAACGAGAGGGCCATTGCAAAAGGATCAAAGCATTTGGAAGGATAGCCCATAAATCTATTGTGAACTATCATATTCTTGAAGGAGCTAGCTGAAAGAAGGAGAGAGAAAGAGAAAGGAAGAAGGGGTAAGGAAGGCTGATACAATGGATTGTTGTAATCACTCTTCCATTTTGAATATAGAACTGCAATTTTGTTCCCTACTCCAACGTGTCAGTGATATTGTGCATTTATTTGTTCATTCTAATGCTTGTTGAGTTGAGTAGTTAAGTTATACATTTATACATGTTTATTACAGATTCTTACATTTATTTTTAGAAGTGTTTGTTGTGATTGGTTTGCCTTGTCCTTTGTGCAGGAATTGTCTTGGAGCTGGCTTAGAAGGATTTTTTCTTGCCGCACGGAGATCCCCAAGCGAATCTAGAAGGAACCAAAGGTAATCCTCTTTCCATACCCTATATATTTATGTTTTATAGATGAACATGTGTGTAACTGGTAGCTTTTGTAGATAATCTTACAGTCTGTCGAAGGTCCCGGGAAGGCCTTTGAGGGTAGTTTTCATCCTGTGCCTTTTACCCGATAGCACACCCGAAGTATGCAAGTTTAAGGCACATAGTTCATTATTATGGATTGGTGTTTGCATTGGAAGTTCTAACTGGGTATCCGAGGGAATGATCGATGTCTGAGGCTGATAGCAATTGAACAGGGTCTTAAAGAGACACACCCACAACTCCTGTTGGGCATAGTTGATCAGTTCGTTAGAGCCATCAAGGTCGGTTATGTTGTGTTTCATGCAAGGCTCACTATTGACCCTGATCTGGTTATTCCTTCCCTTGTAAGGTAGCCATAAGTGGGACTAGTCTGTGGCGAAGTAGCCTTGAAGCTTACAGGACCAATCTCTGCTAAGGAGTAAACCCTAAGCTTCTAAAATGTCTACAACGATTATGGAAATGTACTAGTGGACCCAAATCAAAAGGAAACCGAATAATAATTTTATTTAACTCTCCCACATCTGGAACTTGAGGCCTATCGAGTTGAATGATTTTAGTGTTAGTTTTCTCTGGTTGGATGTTTAGATTTTTGCATAATAACCAGGGCATGATGTTGGTTGATGCACTAGAGTCGACGAGGTAGTTGTGAACATTAAAGTTGAACATCTTGAAGGTCAAGAGGAAAGGAGGGGTCGAGCCCCTCGAGTTTGCGTTTGTGGCATTCACTATGGCTTGAAGGTCGATGATAGCTAGGGATTGGCCTGTGGATTTTGCCTACTCGATGCAAAGGGTTTTGAAGGGGTAGGAGATATGGCAAAGGTTTTTGCAATCAACTAATTCCGACTAGTCAACTTGCATAACTTGTACAACAAGATATTAGCTCAATTCTTCTTCAAATCTTCGATGATATTGTAATCCAAGTCTATCTACGAAGGCTCTTATGTTGAGCATTGTGTTACCGAGGTAGTTTCAACTATCACTCCTTTGGTCAAATTTTTGGGTATGGATGAGTCTCCTCTCATACCAGTTGGGGGTTCCTTAGAGCTTAGATCATTTATTCCTTTGGGGGAAGGGGTGGATGGTTGGTTGGTATTGGCAAGTGGAAGAATATTTCGTAACAATGCCCTTTTCTTATCTTCCAGTGTAACATCTGACACTAGACCTTTTTCCTAAGGTTGTAACTTTTTGGGGGCTTTAGGGGAGCATCTCCAATGATGGCCTATTAAGTGATCAACACCTCTCCCCCACGGATGAATTCGAGGGTTAACACGATGGATGGAGCATCATCTCTAGGAGTGAAGTCATCCTCTTCAAGATCGTTAGTTTATTCTTCACCCTCTCTTGTGGCCTGATCCTCTAAAAGATAGGTAACTACGACGGTCATGTTATGGAGCCACTGTAGACAAGTCTTCTCAAAGTGAGAGGCCTGATGGAAAGTGCAAAAGTTATATTTTCCTAGCTCTTCTACATTAAAGTTCAAATTGGATGGCTATGAAGCTTTAGGGGGGGGATTGTTAGTTTTCCAGAAAAAGGGTTTAGTGGTTTTTCCTCCTCCTAAAGCATCGCTGGTCCTTCTCTTTAATTCAGACACTTCATTAGTCAACTATTTTAAGGATTTTTTCAGTCGTTCGAAATCGAAGGAATCATTGTCTTATCTTTGGTTTTACTTGATGAGGTTTGATTCTTCTTATCAGAAGATTTTCCCTCCTCCCGAGACTCATGTTCTAGGGTGCCAATAGAAAGAAAGTCCTTTTTGACCTCAACACTGTAGCGAAGTTCTCTACCAGGGTGATATTTTCTTCACATTTAACAAATACGACAATATCTCGTGGCAGGGCATTGGTGTAATAATCAATCATGATGGAATCGTCAAGGGCCACATCCATTGGGAACTTATTAAAAATGATGGTAAATCGTTGATTGAGATATTTCACATTCTCGTTCTTATGACACTTCAACATGCTAAGCTCGGTGACGAGCATAGAAGGTGTCTTGTCTTCTGAAAACTTATCAAGGAAGGTTTTCCAGAACTCATCCCAAGTTCGGATGGAGGCAACATGCAGCAAACGATACCAAGTGGTTGCCTTATTCTCAATGGTGTGAGGGAATAAATGACAAGCCACATTGTTGTATTGGACCTTCATCATTTGCAATGCCAGGTATAAATCGCTAATATGGTCGTTAGCTGAGGTTCCCTTTTCAGGGTCGAACTTCGGGAGGTATTTCTAGGAATGGTGGGGCATGTCATGGACTTGGCCTTGAATGTTTAATGGGGATTGAGCCATCCCGACCAATGGTTATTGGCAACAATTGTCTCTAGGGTGGAATAGGAGATGATAGTCATTACCATCTGATTCACTATATGTGCTTGATCCCCCACTGGTGTGAGGGAGTCACTTACTGTCCCCTCGAGGTACTATGAGGTGTCCTAGATCTCTAGTGTTTCTCACATTCCTGGTATTCCTTAGGTTTCCTAGGAGACATTGGTTGTTGTAGAAGTTTATACGGTCTCTAAGGTAATCCACCATTCCCTGCCCTAGGATCCCCTTAGTATTCCCCGTCAGAGGTTAATTGTTAACTGGGATCTCCTCCATGAGGCATCGATCATTTCCCTACATCTCCCCCCATTGTGATCGTTTGTTTTCATGGTGAAGGTATTCCTAGGGTCACCCCCCTCATCTTTACGATGACTTTCTAATACTTCAATAGAGAGCCTCTCAACAATGTCTGCATAGGCATCCAGTGCTAGGCCAATTAATTGCAATATGGAGTTAACGAGGACACCTTGATGCATGTGATGAAGCGTGGAGGTGCGTGGTTTAGACAAGGAGTTAGTGGCAGGAATGCATTTCAAACCCCTGGTGAACTGTCAAGTAATAGGGTGCATGGCCTTGAGCTTTTCATTGGTGACTTCAAACAGGGTAAGTTCCTCTCCTCCAAGGGCATCTTTAAGAGGGGGAAGTTGGGATTCTTCTTGTTGTAGCCTCGTGAAATCTCGACCATAAAGGAGGTTGTATGGTATTTTAGTAGGCGTGGGAGGACAAGGTTGGTTACTAGCTTGACGAGAATTTTTGCTGTGAGGGCGTGGATTAACACTTGCCATGGCCCTCCTTTTAGCGCCAAATTTGTTGACGGGCTGGAATTTTCTACCAATAGCAAAGGGGAGCTTCTCGGTGTAAGTTCCCATCTAGAGCCTGCACTGTTTACATTAGGGATCCCTTTTGGTATGTAGGCCTGGCTGTCATTCAATTGTTTTGAGCTTGCTTCGGACGAAGGTGGGATGTGAGCTCAATTGAACGCATGGACTTCAATAAACACAAGGAATAATTGACAAATATCTTATAACATACAAACCATGAATAACCAAACTATTAACAACATAAACCTTATGTAAAGTGACTATTAGCAAGCTTCAAATAAGACTTATGTTTGACAAGATAAAATTCTTAACGATTGTAAAGTAATTCACATTGATTAAACATCTATGAGCATAAATAAACATGTAGTAAAAATAGATTATACCAATACCAAAGAAATAGTTCATTAGCACGATCATAGAGTTAGAAAATCAAATAACATCCATGCAAAGAAACACAAAATTTGTAGTATGAGACAACATATAATGAGATTGCACATCAAAGGACACTCAGGAACATCCAATCCATCAAGTGAAGAAAATACTCATGGCATTACGACGTAAAATATGAGGAATCCAATAGTGGAATCTTACAATCACTCCTTACATCCATTAGAAGAGCATAAGTTCTTTTAAGAAATATAATATACCAAAAATGTCCTCGACAAAAAAGGTCCTTACAAATGTGTCATGAGGGTGTATTTATAGAGTGAGGGTGACTCATGGCCTACCCTTGAATTTTGAACTTCCTCATGACCCTTCATCTACTTGATGAATTTTTATCTCCATCATGACCTTTCATATTCAAAAAATGTTCTATGCTACCAAAGTACATACATTAAAAAAATAAGTTATCAACCTAATTTATTAATTTAACAATAGCAAGTTCTCAGATGTCTAGATCGAGCTGTTATGTCAAATAGGTGTCGCATAGGCTATATTCTACTGTGATGGGAGTGATATGTGACTAATATTCATCATTCCTATGCAGGCACTCAAGTGTGTCTAGGATTGGGGTGGTCCATTTGGCATGCACCTGGTTATTTAGGTTTACCGTTTTGGTGTGAATCCTCACTGGTTCTACCACATAACATGTGATATTATCTTTGGTGATTTTCATGTCCTTTGCACGAACTACTTTCTTATGCGTATCCATAAACACTTGTACTTCCTTTGAGATCTCATCCTCCCTCCTTAATTGCCCAAATTTTGCTATAGAAGGGACCCCATGAAGTTGGATTATAGATTCTAAGACGCTGAAAAGATGGCTTTAGGAAGCTAATACACTATCCACATCTTTGGTCATTTTGTCTTCAAATTGAATCTTGATACAGAGTTGAACCTTGGCATTCTTCATGACGATCCAATCTTTCTTAGGGACCACCGCTGGTGCTCCTTGGTACTTGACGAATCATTCATGTATCTTATCTAGAGCAATCATAGCCTCCTTTAGCATTGCAACTCTTTATTTTGTGTGGGCTTGGATTTCCATGATTGGGGCCATTGTGTGATGCAGTTTGGACTTCTCTTTGTAGACCATTGCAATGGCCTCCCCAAGGGTCTCAATTTCTACTTTGATTGTTGCCTGGAATTCTGTTGTGCTCGAGTGAACTAAATGGAGTGTCGCATTATCTTCCTCTACCTTCGTTCTCTCTTTATTTGCTATGGTGGCCCTTAGTTCAGACATGTAAATCTTGTTCTGAAGGTCTGCGATCTGCTTACTCATCCCGACCACATTATGTTCCATGGTGGCGACGAAATTTGTCCCAATCGAGCCGATCATCTCCATTTTCGTTGTGAGGTTGGGCACAATCTCCTTGGGCATGGTGACACATAAAGGCTCAGCTGGATTCCTGGACCAATTTTTTTTTTCTTTTTTGCACAATCTTGAGGCTAACTACATCGGAGGTGAGCCTTGTGAGATCTAGGAACTCCTCTTCTTATCCTTCCAAGAAACCCAATTCCTGCAAGAGAAGGTGTTCACTAGTTAGGGGAGTAGAAGGAGGCACATCCAATGGGGGTCGCTCACTTTGCCCTGTACCCACTTCGACTGTTTTGCTAGTTTCTCCTTTTTCACTTTCCCCAATTTCCTTTTCTTTCTTCCTCCTTAAATCTTCCTCCTACTACCTCTTTTCTTGATCTGTGAGCACTTGTTGCCTCTTTGTCTTGTCTTCCATATTTTTGAGCTCTTGCTCTAATCTCCTTTTCTCCTCTTCTTCTCTAGGCTTGCACTCCTCCTCCTATTGTCTCTTCTCTTCTTCTTCCTGCGCCATTCTTTCTTCCTCTTGTTTTTTGTTCTCTGCTTCTTCCTGTGCCCTTCTTTCTTCCCGCAACTTTTCTTGTAGATGGTTCTCCTTTTCTTGCTCTTCTTGTCACCTCCTCTTCTTGAGCTAGCTTTGGTTGTTCGAATCTTTAGATTGTTTGATCTCTTGCTCTCTTCGCCTCTTAAGCTCTTGCTTTTTCCTTGCTAGGGTGGCATTCCTTGGTTCTATCATTTCATTAATGTCTTCCTCTTCTTGGTCACTCAAGACATCTTCGAGCTCTTTCCCCTTTTGCTTCTTAGATTTCCTGGTGCCTTTCGATGCCTCGTACTTTTTTTCTTAATGGTGGAGGCTATTTCTTTAAGGATACCATCTTCTTGGGAATCCTTGAGGAGCTCCTCATCTCTGTCCTGCTGCTCACTTGGACTAACTTCCCTTGTGAAGTTACACCAATTTTTTACCCTATCCTCATGATCTTGTTTAGTATGCGAATGTGACCAACCGAAGTTTTCTTTTTTGCAGTGGGCAGCCACGACTTTCTCAAGATCGTATCTCTGATAGTTGAGACTCACAAAATATCCCCCCTTCAATCCCTCAACCTCTACCTCTAATTTCTTAAATTTCTCCACCACATATGCTCTGATGGTGAGAGGGAAGGCAGGCAATGGTTTCTTCTTTCCTTTGTTCAATACCTTTGAAAATCCTTTTGTCATTTGGTCGCAGACTTCTCACAGGAGCATTTTGTCTACGACAAACCTAGGTAGGGCATGGGGGGCCTTATGGGTACCGAAAACTCTTACAAATGTTCCTTCTTAAATGGGAAATCAATGTGCTACCTTGACCACAGTCTCCATAGCCCTCTTTGACATGCATTATGGTTATTCCCCAAATAGCAGCTAGTACAACGGGGAAATAAAAGATTTAGAAATCACATCTATCATACATCTGTAAGCCATGTCCCAAAAGACCTTGTAGTGGCACTGCACGGGGCTGGCCACTGATGAATCCCAGTTAAAGCTCTAGTGCTCAAATTGGCATCTCACGCATACAATGTCTAGGAGGTATGAAGCCATATAAAATTTTAGAGGTTATTCCAGTTGTGGGCACTTGGTTGCAGCTATGTTTGTTTCAACAATGATGCGAGAATGTTTGCCCAATTTAAATTAGCTCCTTGGGTGGCGACGATGTAAATGACAGGAACCTAGGTGTCATAGAATATGTTGTAGTCTTCCTTACCATTCAAGTGGCACATCATCATGACAATTAATTGATATAACTTAGACATCCCCTCTGTCTTGTACGCCTGATCCATTCTGACCCAGAACATTGATGGGTCCTACCACCATTCCCTTAGGATGTCTTTAACTGGGATCAGAAACTCAGAAAGCCACGTGGTGTTGAAAATTTCTTGTCTCTCTGAGAGTCTGTAGTAGGCGGTGATATCTGTAGGGGAGATTGCAACTATGGATGCTCCAACATGGTCCTCGATTGTCCATGAATCCGTATCCATATTTTGCAAGATACATTCAACAGTCTCTGTGCATGGGAAGACTGGGAGGTGTGATGCTATCGTGTGTAACCTTGAACTCTTGACATTTATGTATACCAGGAAATCCTCTTGGGTTTCCAGTATGTCTGGCTTCGAAAAATCTTCCTAGATGTTGTACAAGGAGAGTTTCATGGTTTTATTGATGTTGTAAGTTGTGTCCCTGAAGATGGGTGGCTCCTCGTCTTGGTATATCTCCCATGAATCGCTTCATGAGCGTCTGCGAGAAGCCTTAGTGGTTGGGGGTGTCATCTCATCCTCAAAGGAGGAGATGGATATGCACTTGAGTTCCTTGTCACCTGGCATGTCAAAAATAAAATACCACGATGAGAGAGATGGCATGAAAACTTGAGTACAACTACGAAAATAAAAGGAATTTCAGAAGCTGATAAGCAAGTTGCATAAGGAGATAGGTTGCAAGATCACAAAGACAAAAGTGTGACTGGGTGACTTGTTATATGGGTTGAAAATTTGTAGGTCGCAAGGTCACAGGTTGCTGGGGTCGCCCAATCGCAGTTTGCAGGTTGCAAGGTCATGGTGGAAGTGAAGTTACAAGTCACAAAGTTCCAGAAAAATGGCTATCGCGACCTTAATCTGTGCGACCTAGTTTTTGGGAGGGTCAAGAAAAACAATCTTAGGGTTTGGGAGGTTTAGGATTCTTCTTGGAAAGGTGGTTAAGGCTTACTGGTGAAAACAGGGAAGGTTAGGGTCGAAGAATGGCCATGGTTTGGTCAAGGAAAAATGATCAGGGCCAGTGCAATTTCTCTTTTGGGTTTGAGGTAAAAAACTAGGCAAAGGGGATAAGAAAACCCTTAGGAATGGGATGAAAAAGGTCAAGGAGGTAGGGAATGACACTTGGTAAAAAATCATGATTGTTGGGAAGGTGAAAAGTTGCCTAACTGGATAAAACTACACGTGCCCCTAAGTCGCAAATCCTCTTCGTCTTCCATGCGAACAAAGAAGCAATTACAATGAATGGGGTGACCTCCCTATTTATAGGTTTGGTTGAGCGTGCGAAGGTTGCATGGGTCCAAAGTGTGACATTGTGACCTGGTAATCATGAGGTTGCAAGGGTCGCATGGCCTCATTGATAGACAATTAATATCGATGTGACCTTGTGAACCGGGAGTTGCGAGATTGCAAGAGTCGCATTGTCACATTGATGGGTAAGCATGACCTCACAACCTACGCGACTTGTGGGTCGTAACAGTCGCAATGGTCACAAGTTTTCAACTTAGTCGCGCTCCAATTCTGTGACTAACTTACTTAGACATGATTTAGTGACCTAGATTCACTTAGACAGAAAACTTAGTTTTTTACAAGGTTCTTCTGGGCTAACAAACTCTTGAGTAGATCCTAATGATGCAGGAGGTTCTACACGATACACGGGCTCCAAAATTTTTAAGGATTTCAGGATTTTTGGAAGGGTTCTTGTAGCAGCTACAACATTTGTATATCCTTTAAGGTTTGCTTCATCCATATAATCTTTGTATAGCAAGTCGCGACAACAATATATTCTACTTCAACAGTCGATAGGGAGATGGAGACCTACTTGTTGCTAACCCATGATACCAATCAGTCATGCTATAGGATAAAATGCACGGTGTATGGAGAATGAATATACCCTCAAAGGTCTTCCCTGGACCTTCGACAGACTGTAAGATTATATGAAACTGTCACAAAGTTACATGCATGTTCATAGACAATAACTAACTATCAAAGTAGGAGAAGGGGATTACCTCAAGCCTCCATGTAGATTTGCTGGAGAGCGTGATGCAGCTAGATGGAAATCCTCTGAGCCAGCTCCAGATGAAGTCTTGCACAAAGAAGAGACAAGCATAATCACTACATACAACTTTGAAATCTAATACATGAATACATAAAGAACATCTAATGACATATAACTAAGCTACTCATGCTAACAAGTATTGGACAAACAATTGAATGAATGATAGTACCAACACCATGGAGTAGATAGTACAACTACAATTCTATATTAATATTGGAAGAGTGATTACAACCATCTGTTGTATTAGCCTTCCTTTACCCCTCCAGCTTCTCTCTCTCTCCCTTCTTGCTCACTTCTTATGATTCAAGACAATGCTCAACAGTCAAGTATGCTATTCTTTCAAATGCTCTAACCTCTATCACAATAGCCCTAGCTTTTCTTACGTAGCAATTGAGTTAGGGTTGCCAAGTTCCTCCTTGAGTTCCCTAGGGAAAAAGCAATGAACTTGCCATGCTTTTTAGCTCTTTCCCATTTGCCTCCTTCTTTTGGATTAGAAATCCTCCAAATAGGTCAAATTTGGAGGTTTCCTTGCTTTTCTTGAGTGATTTTAGGAACAAATATCTAGATTTTTATGAGTCAATTCGTTCCTTTGACCCCTGGAACTTCAACAAGTTTCACTAACGTTGTCCCCTTACTAGCAACTTGAGTTAGTAGGGTCACTAACACACCCTTAGGCTTGGAAACAAGCTTTATAAAGTAGGTTGCTAGTGCACAGCCAGTGTTAGTGTGGAATTAAGGCGTGTGATTGTGGTCCTTGCTTCAGCTATCATGTCTTTCCCCTCTAAGTTGATGAAGAGGTCAATTTGTTGTATAACGGATGCCCCGTAAAGTATGAGATTAGAGGCTATGATGATGGCTGAAATACTTTAGTTTAACTATAATTTTCTTTCAAAAGGAGAGAGAGGATCGGAACTTTGGGTGGTACCAGAAACCTACTACAACACATATATATAAACTACTGAAATCATGTCCCGAGTCAGGTATTCCCATGCTCAGTAGCTATGTCAGAGTGATTTTCTCCAAAGAGATATGACAAATGTTGGCTGTTGATAAGCAGAATGTGGATCCAGTGTCATAATAGAATCATCCTGATAAGCTGTCTCCAAAAAACAATATCCATAGCTTGGGAGAGGAAAAAAGGTTGAATGATGCAAGGCTCTGCCCAAGGTCTTGATTTCTGCTTCACCGAAGAGCATAGATCGATCCATGTGAATATATGCATTGACGTCGAACATGCATGAAATCATCTGATTGCTAGTCAATAATGGATACTGTTAACAAACGCGAGGAAGGCCATTGATAATGGTGATGGTCTCCAAGATGCACAGTAAAATCTAACGAGTGTGAAAGATGTCTTTGTCATCGAACACCCGTTAGAATCGTTTAACCAGGGGCTAATAATGAGAACCCTGATCAAACACAAGGCAACCTGCCACTAATGTCTACAAGTATGAAGGCACTAAATGTGTTTCTGGGTTGTCTTCCTAGATAGAGTGTTGAATTCAATAAGAAGATCCCTGTCGAAAGATAGGCAATAATGTGTCCTACATCAATCGACACGAAACGGGACAAGAATGATTTTTTTTTTTTGATGAATCTTTTGAGCATTTGGTTCTAAACAATGGATGGCATGATGGAAGGATATGCTTGATGGGTTGATGGAGGAAACAAAAGGTTAACCGTTGAATAATAAAAGGCACGACAATGGTTTTAACCATGCAACACTAGACTCATGAACACTACAGAGTGTTAGGATACAGAGATGAAATCACATTAGGGTATTTAGGCTAAACTCATAGGATGGTAGGATTCATATTGAGAGGCCATCACAAGGAAGGTTTATCTGAGGGAGTGCCATGTTCAAGGGAATGACTGCTGCCAAACCATGCTTTCTAATACGGAATATAGTTGTATTGTCCACTTTCCCCGTCTGATTAGTTTAATGAGTCCAGATGGGTAAACTCATCAATCTTTTCATATTTAAAGAGTCTAAAAATGACCACAAAAAGAACAACTCTATACCCTATCTGATTAGTTTAATGAGTCCAGACAGGCAAACTCATCGATTTTTTCATGTTTTAAGAGTCTAAAAAAGTATCGTGAAAAGAGTGACTCTATATCTCGTCTGTGTAATTTAAAGAGTCCAGACTAGACAACTTGGTTGTCTTTTCATATTTAGAGAGTCTGAAAAGATCATAAAGAGCAACTCCATGGTGGTCCATTTGTCATAGTTGTTAAGTAGGTGCGACAGAAGGTTAATAGTATACCTGGATCAGTTACTTTTCCGTGAGTTAATCTATTGAATCCAGATAAAGAGAAACCTATGTTCAATAGATTTCAACCTCATTTTGTTACAAGTACGAGGAGACAGACTAAACTCATTTTTTGTCGTGAAATTTTAATGAGTCACGCAACGACAAACTCAATACCTTCATCAAATTTTAACGAATCAAATGAAGAAAACTCAAGGTATCTTTTTCTGTTTAGTGAGCGAGGAGAAAGAGGTAAAAGAACTGCTCATTCCTCCTTTGTAGATTCAACAAGCCTGAAGGAGGGAAAAACTCGGGGATCTTTTGATTAAGAGCGAGAAATGGTCCCAAAAAAGAAAGTTCTCTTGTTGCTACCGTATATTTTTAATGAGGCTGGTGACAAAAACTCGGGATTTTTTAGTTTCACGAGTGAGAAAAGTACCTAAAATAATCCTCGGGTCATCTTTATAAACGTTTAACGAGCCTAAAGACAAAATGTGGGATTTTTTTCATTTTAATGAGTGAGAAAAAAGCGCCAAAAAATAATGCTCTAATGGTCTTTTTCAGTTTAATGAGCTAGAAAAAGAGAGAAAAAGAGTTTCTTAGACCATCATCATAAATGTTTAATGAGCCCAACAATGACAAACTCAGAGATTTTTCAATTTTTTAGAGAAATAAAACATCCCATAAAATAAAGCGTTCATATCTTTGTTGTAGCGGTTTAACAAGCCCAAAGAAGGAGACTCGAGGTTTTTCGGATTAATGAGTAAGAAAAATACCATAAAAAGAATGCTCGCTCTTCTTCGTGATAGTTTAACGAGCCCGAAGAAGGATACTTGAGGATTTTTCGGATTAACGAGCAAGAAAAATACCATAAAATGAATGCTCGATCATTCTTGATCTTATGCTTGACAATAGAAGGGTCTATGCCATGCATTTCCTCATAATACCAAGGGAAAACATCACAGAATTCATTAAAAGGGTAAGTGAAGCTCACAATTTTCTCAGGCTTGTGATTGGCTCCAATCTGTATGTTTTCGACGATGCCTACAATGACAGAAATATCGATGAGCAATGTTTTTGAAATATTGCCCCTGTTTCCTTCCAAACCAAAGTGGGATAGTCGTATATGATGAGGAAACGATTTCATGTGAGTCAGGTGACAGGATTTGAAGAGGCATCATGTCCGAATCAAATATCAAAACACGATGGTGCGAGTCCTCCCAAGGTCGCTCTTCTAAACTTGTGATCTCTCTAATAGCTTCGTCCATAGGTAGGACTCAATTGAGTGGATCTAAAGAAGGACTGGTTATGGGAGGGGTAGTGGTACCGTTGGCTGAAACCAAAGTGACCGAAGATTCGGATGAAAATTGAATGGCTTGGTAGGCCAATTCAGCTAGGGACAGTGACATTTTTTCTCTGTATGTGTCAATGTCTGAAGGACTTGGTAGGATCCATGGATCGATTTGTTCATGAGGAACAGATGAAAGCATATTGACCATCTATGAAACATTCGGTGGCTGAAGAGGGAAATAACCCATGAGGGAAGAAGCCTTCAATAGACTGGTACCGATACTAACGTAAGAGTTAGGTACACCACCCACTAAGGGTACAGAGCTGCTAGGTAATGGAGAGTAATCTGGGGTGCAAAAGGACAGCTTGTCGACTGTGACTATCTTTCCATCCAAGGGAAAGAGGATGATACGGAAGACCAAAGACACAATGGCCTTCATGGCATAAGTCTAAGTGTGGCCCAAAAGTAGGTTATAGTCATTATGATCCATGACCTCAATATCTACCATTACCATTTTCCCACTCAAGGTGATGGCATAGCTAGCTAGGTAACCTTTCGGGATGAAAGTGAGGCCGTCGAAAGCTTTAAGGGAATTCAACGATGGGGTTAGGGTTGGAGAACCCAGAGCAAACAAACATGAAGCTGACATGACGCAAGTAGAAGCACCTTCGTCGATGACAGTTCTGTGTATACCTTTACCTTTCGAAAAATTTTGCACTTGAAATGCAAGCTGGTGGGAAAGGGGAGGTTTACACTTTTCCATGTCGAAAACTGCAAGCATGGAATCATGTGGGTAGATACCACTAATAGCCAAAAGAAAAGCTTTCCTTTGTGCTGGGTAGGCTTGTAATACTTCAAGCGCCAACATAGCCGACGGCGCTTGTGCCAAGTCTTCTACAATGTTGTATTTTTGGGCAGCATGTGCAGATGTATTGTACGTTGTGCATTGAAGTGCCCCTTTGGGGGTTCGAATTAAAAGGTCAGCAACCAACCTTTCGATATGCAAATCATTGGGCGGCGGTGGGTTTTGACTTGAGGAAGGTTCCATTGCATGAGTGACAGGAGCTCCATAAGATTTGGCTCTTGTTTATAGATCTACCATTTCAAATGTGTAAACGGTAGAAGATCCTTCACTAGCTGATTGATGTTGCGAACCATCAATGCCCCCTTGTAGGGGTTGTGGTTGGTTTGAAATGAGGTTTTGCTACTGTTGAGTGGGGAAAGGATTATTCAGGACAACGATGGTCCTACTAGTATCTTTTTGAGCAATGTGTTATGTGCATTCCTGAAGATGCAGACAACGATAGGTCATGTGGCCTTCAACATAGATTTTGCAAGGAAATATGGTGGGTTTATCCTTTCCCTTGTCAGGAGGCGCAATGACCTTCTATTTTGGGTTTTGTTGCTTTATTGACTGCTCTTGAGAAGGAGTGGTCTTTTTCTTATTCTTCTTTTTCTTACCACCAAGATTTTGTGTAGACTGCAGAGAGTTTATCTCAGTGGTAGGAAGAGCAGTTGATTTGGTAGTAGTGGAATCATTGGGGTTGGCAGGGGCATTGGGGATTATGTCATAAATAGTGCCAGACTGTGAATATATCAGATCTAAGTGCTGGGCACGACATATGGATTGGTCTTCTGTGACCGCACCACCTAAAGCAACATCTCTAGTGATTTTCAAGAGTAAGGACCTATAGAACTAGTTTGTTAAGAGAAAGTCTAGGAGGGGAGCTTTGACTAACCTCTGCCTACATCTCCATTCATGTATATGATCGGAGATGTGGGTGGTGGTATCTTAACGAAATTAAGTGAGGAGCTCTATCCCAATCTCATAGTGGATGGGTAGCTGGAAATGCTTTAGGAATTCCATCGATAAAGCATCACAGGTGTTTACTGATGCGCGTGGTAACTCAATGTACCAGTTAGCTGCGTTGCCAATGAGGGTGCGGGGGAAAAGATGTAACTGGACACTATCATCCACCATGGAGTTAGAAATACTCCAAAGATGGTAGGTGGTGATATGGGTGCCCGGATCCTCCCTTTGCTTTCAATTGAACTTAGGGATGTCCTTTGGTATCTTATGCGGGATTGGCGACCATTGTAAGTTGTGATAGATGGGGTCGTTTGTCAGTTTGTAGAATCTAGGTATATCCAACATTGCCAAAAAAAGGCAGAGAGTTTGGTGCCCCCGACTCAGACCATGGCGATGACATATGACTTGAGGAGCCTTCGGCTCCTCCCATCGTTTGACTCCCAATATTATACATGGCTCGCATGGTGTAGCAGTTGCTTTGAGGTATGGTGTTGTAGAGTGGATTTCCATGAGGATTTTGATACTGTAGTATAGAATTTCCCCCAGGGTAAGCGGTTCCCCATTGACTCATTTGAATTTGTGAGTAGGGTTCCCCCATGGATTGGTTGGGACCTCCTTGAGGATTCTCGCCTGACATAGAACTAACCATTTGTCCTTGACTGATATAAGGAATGCTCATGTCAATTAGCGACTGACCATGCATGCCTGAGAATGGAGGGGGAATTTTTACGTTCCCTACCAGAATGTGCATATTGGAAACCCCCCCAGGTATATGGGTCTGGGGGTTTGAACTGTACAACGACGGCCGACCATGTTGTTGGTAGATGGGAACCACGCCCATCGTGCCACACTGAGCATTATAGGGAGTTTTGTATGTGGCACTTGTCGAAGGTATGCAGTTTGACACTAAAGAGGTGGAACCCGACATCGACTGGGTTCCACTCGTAGATTGTGTCATGTGAGTGGTTGTACCTGGGACAAATGGGATAGCAGGGTTCGCCATCTATGGTGTTGTCGTTACTATTGATTGGGGAAGTGGTGGAAGAACGAAAGAGTCCTCAAAGTTCCACGACTTGTTAGTCATCGATGGAATGGGTGGAAATACTCCACCTATAGAAACAGGAAGTATAGGTCTTGCTGGAATCAAGAGTGGGTCCAACGGATTCATGAGCGGATGGTTAAAATAAGGATGAAATCCTTCCATGAAGAAATCCTCCGTCAAACTCGAATTGTCGGTTGTCCAAACAGATTCCGTGTGAGATCTAGGAGACTGATTCCTAGAAGATGGGGAATCCAGTTCATTGGAGCTCGATGGATCTTCTAGAATGAGTGGAGGAAGTCCTAGAAATCATTTAGATTGACGAAGAGGGCTAGATGTAGCCACAATGACTGTTAATTTTTATCAATAAATTTTATCGTGATATTTGTTAAAATCTCAAAGTGATAAAACGTGGGGCCTAAAAAATATAAAAAATACTCTAAGTTAATCAATCAACAAACAGAGGGAAATGACCCTGTCTGATAAACACCGATCACTGGAGATGAAACCCAATATCTCAATGAATAACAGAGAAGGCTGGCTAGATGTACAGTTACGGTTACTTTAGAGCTTTTCCCAAACCTCATATTGAGGGGCCAAGTACTCTCGTGAAGACGAGCACCCTCCCAAAAACTGAAGACAGAGTAGGTTTGTCTATGTTAGGTACCAGGATAGCCTATCCCAGTCACCTTGTGTAAGTCCCTAAAATTTTTGCCACTAAATATACCTCAGATCACAGACACCACCGGGGGGGACATAGTTGTAGACAACACGTTGTGTGGGCAGGATACCTGAGTCCCCGACTCAGCTTCAAAATCCCCGAAGGGATCCCCAATACATAGAATACCCAAAGGATTTGTAAGAGAAGGTGGGATACCTTCACTTATAGTCTGATGTTGTCTCGTATTTAGATCTTCTTTTACTAGAGTGGTCCCGGTAGTATGAGTGCAGAAGGAATTTTTCTCTCTTTTAATGACAATAGTTTGGTGTTCGATCTTGGACAATTTTACTCACTCTGCTTATCCCAAGATCCTAGCCTAACTAATGTTTGTTTTCTCAAATAAAGAGTTACTGATTGATTTTAGGTAAATTTTATGTGTACTTGATTATTATCTTCGGTAGGGGAGCTGATGTATGAAATGTGATGAGACTCAGACTCAAAAATCATGCACAAAACAATGCTTTAAAAAAAATTTAATTTGATGAAAACAAGTTGTATTCTACAAGTGAGAGTTTTTCACATATTCATATTTTTTCCATGCATTTCAGTCATTTAACACATGCATAAACAAAGAACTTCTTTCCAATGTTTCTTAACAACTACTTGAAACCAAAAATAAGCAACTTTTAACCAGTTTAAACAGAAGGATGAATAAAAAATGTGGATCTTTTTTCAGAAAAAATGCTTTTAAGAAAGAAAGAAAAAAACTTTTTCCCTAAAAATAAATTTCTAGGACACCTATTTTGCTGACAAAATGCAGTTACAGATCTTCTTTTAGTCCATGAGAAGGCTTCCTATCCCTTTTGGCTTACAAACACAACTGAAAATCAAGTTTTAGGGAGACTAACACTCTGTAACAGTGGCTATAGAGAGTTAATAGGTCCACTAACGCTCCCTGTGAACAAGCACAATGCTTTATAAAGATATGTGTAGCCTGCTAACCTGTGTTAGTGTGGGAAATAAGTCCAAAAGAGGGCTTCCAAGAATGTAGGTAAGCAAGATGCAACAAGTTTTTTGGTGGGTTAGAAAGGGAATGCAGAAGTATAGGGAGCTCTTAGAAGGAGGAGAGAGCCGAGAAGAGTCTGGGCAAACCAGGAACTAGATGTATAGTCCCCAGCAGAGTCGCTAATTATACTATAGAATAAAATGCAAGGTGTATGGAGAATGAATATACCCTTAAAGGTCTTCTCGGGACCTTCGGCAGACTATAAGATTATCTGCAACCATCACAAATTTACATGCATGTTCATAGACAATAACTAACTATCAAAGTAGGAGAAGGATATTACCTCAAGCCTCCGTGTAGATTTGCTGGAGAGCGCGATGTAGCTGGGTGGAATCCTCTGAGCTGACTCCAGATCAAGTCCTGCACAAAGGAGAGACAAGCATAATCACAAAATACAACTCTGATAACTAATACATGAATACATAAAGAACATCTAATTACATATAACTAAGCCACTCATGCTAACAAGTATTGGACAAACAACTGAATGAATGATATTACCAACACCACGGAGTAGATAGTACAACTACAGTTCTATATTAACATTGGAAGAGTGATTACAACCATCTGTTATATCAGCCTTCCTTTACCCCTCCGGCTTTTCTCTCTCTCCCCCTTCTTGCTCACTTCTTATGATTCAAGACAATGCTCAATAGTAAACTATGCTATCCTTTCAAATGCTCTGACCTCTATCACAATAGCCATAACTTTGCTTATGTAGCAATTGAGTTAGGGTTGCCAAGTTCCTCCTTGAGTTCCCTAGGGCAAAAGAAATGAACTTGCCATGCTTTTTAGCTCTTTCCCATTTGCCTCCTTCTTTCGAATTAGAAATCCTCCAAATAGGTCGAATTTGGATGTGTCCTTGCTTTTCTCGAGTAATTTTAGGAACAAATATCTAGATATTTATGAGTCAATTCATTCCTTTGACCCTTGGAACTTCACCAAGTTTCACTAACACTATCCCCTTACTAGCAACTTGAGTTAGTGGGGTCACTAATGCACCCTTAGGCTTGGAAACAAGCTTTATAAAGTAGGTTGTTAGTGCATATCCAACGTTAGTGTGGAATCAAGGCTTGTGATTGTGGTCCTTACTTCAGCTATCATGTCTTTCCTCTCTCAGTTGATGAGGAGGTCAATTTGTTGTATAAAAAGTCACCCAAAGAGAAAGTTTCACCATAAGTACTATTCTTGTCATCTAGATTTCAAGCCTAATCTAAATCTATGTAGGCCTTCATATTGAAGTCTTCACTCCTGGGATACCACAACCCATACTCCATATTACCTTGAAGATATTTGAAAATCCTCTTAAAATCCACCACATGACTTTCTTGTGGACAGGCCTGAAATCTTGCCATAATTACCACTGCTTGCATGATATGTGGCCTTGAAGATTTCAATTAAAGTAAGCTTCCTATCATTGATCTATATTCAGTCTAATTTATCTGTGGCGTTACATATTCCTTGCACAATTTACACCCTATAGTCATGGGTGTGCTAACAGGTTTGTAGTCCTCCATTCCAAATTTCTTCAAAGTTTCCTTGAGGTATTTGGATGGAGATATAAAAACTCCTCGTGGGGCCTAAGTAATTTGCAAACCCAAGAAGAAGGAAACCTCACCAATCATGAACATTTCAAACTCTATTTTCACACAATTTTCGAATTGATGCCCTAGCTACTCCACATTGTTTCCAAATATTATGTCATCCACATACACAACCACTATGTGTAGATGATGATCTTTAGATTTTACATATAGATCGTTGTCAACTGAACCTTTCTTAAAACCATGTTGCTAGAGATAGTTATCTAGCCTTTCATACCAGGCTCTAGGGTCTATTTCAAACCATATAGAGCCTTCTTTTATTTGCATACAAGCCCTTCATTAGAGGAGAGCAAAAAACCTTCAATCTACTCAATCTAAACCTCCTCTTCTAAGTCTCTATTGAGAAAGGCACACTTTAAATCCATCTGACAAACATTGATGTTCTTGTGAATGGAAAAAGCAAGGAAAATTCTTATGGCTTCTATTCAGGCTACTGGTGTGAAGGTTTTTTTGAAGTCTACCCATTCTATCTAGGCATACCCTTTGTAAATCAACCGAGCTTTGTTCCTAATTGCTTGACCTTTTCCATTTATCTTATTCTTGAAAACCCACTTGGTTCAAATAACATTTTTCTATTTTGGTGTTGGGACAAGCTCCCATGTGTCATTCTTTTCAATTAGGTCTAGTTCTTCATTCACGACTTTCACCCAGAACTTATATTCACTTACTTGATACAGGCTTTTGGGTTTTATTTGTGATATTAGAGCCAAATTTACATGATTTTTATTTCCCACAAGTCTCCTTCTGGTCTAGACACCCTTTCTTTTATCTCTAAGAATCTAACTCTCAGAGTGTTCCTTTTGCACATATCTGGAAGGAATTTTTGGCCTTAAATAAGTGCGTGCTTCCTCACCTTCATTGTTTGAATTTATTTCATTTAGATCTGTGCCCCTCAACTCTGAACTCTCTTCATCAACCACTATGTCAATGTATCTTTTATCTTCCTTGTCCTCTTCTTGTAGAATTTGTACCATTTTCTTTGAATACAATATCCAAGCAGTATTCCTTCATCAGCATGTGAGTCAATTTTCCCAAGTTTATTTTCATTTCTTTTAATGAAGCACTTGCTCCCAAACACATTGAGGTGTTTAACTGATGCAGGTCTACCCTTCCATAATTCATATGGAGTTTTGTCACTGTCAGGCCTGAGATGAGTTCTGTTTGATAAGTATATTGTTGCATGAGTTGCTTCTCCCTAGAAGTGGTGAGCCACTCCTACTTCATCTAACATCGCTCTGGCCATTTCCTGGATTGTTTGGTTCTTCCTCTCCAAAACACCATTTTGCTGAGGAGTTCTGGCCACTAAGAACTGCCTTCTAATACCTTTATCTTCACAGAATTCTTCAAACTCCTTTGAGGTGAAATCTTCCCCTCTGTCTAATCTCAAGCATTTTATCTTCAAATATTTCTCATTCTTTATCTGAGGCTTAAACTTCTTGAAGTGATCAAATGCTTCCAACTTTTCATTTAGGAGAAGAATCCATGTAGCCCTTGTGTAATAAAAAATGAACAATATGAAGTACCTTTCTCCTTTTGATGTTTTTATTCTTGTGGGGCCATAGATATTTGTGTGATTAAGCTCTAGAGGCCTAGATGAGGAGAACTCTTTCATTTTGAAATGACTCCTAGTCTGCTTGTCAAACTGACATGACTTGGAGATGGTGTTATCGGCCTTGACAATCTAGGTAATCCTTTTACTATGCCTATCTTGCTTATCCTTATCGAGCTATCAAAATTCATGTGTCCAAGCCTCTTATGCCACAGTCGTGCTTCATTGGTTTTTCTCAAGAAACAACTGACCCTTGAGTCATCGAACACATAAATGTTATTGTGAGTCCTGGCTGCCTTCACCACTAGTTTTCCATTTTCTATGTTCTAGATCTCACAATATTTAGATTGAAAGGTCACATCATATCCGTTGTCACACATCTGGCTAACACTTAGAAGATTGTCTTTGAGGTCTTCCACATACAACACATTTTGTGCTTTTGTCTTCTAATCAAGATTGCTTACTCCTTTTCCTTTGATTCTTGTTGGAGGGTTCTTGCCAAAGGTGACATTGCCTCCTTTTTCTTTTTCTTTTAGTGACAGAAACTTTCTCTTGTATCCAGTCATGTGTTTGGAACAACCAATGTCTACATACCATTTTTTTCTTTATCATGCACTGATAAGGGGAGCCCACATGACATGCTCTTTTTGGTCTTTTGTTTCCAGCTTCTTTTATCCTTTTGTATGTGAGTTTTTCTGTTAGTTTAAGATTTAGATAGATATTCAAACATGCTTCTACACTCACTGGACTTGTGCCCAAAATTATTACATTTAATAAATTCAACTTCTCTTTGTAGGGGAGCAAAGGCATTTCGATTCCTAAAAGGGGAATCTTGTGACTTCACAGTTTGGTGTGAATTAAACCTGAGATTTTCATCTCTTTCAACTTTGAGACTTCTACAATTAATAACTTTGTGTCCAAATATATGAAACTTGTAGAAGTGAACATGTTGACGGTGTTGGAACCACCAACATTTAGGGGATCTCCTTGGTGTGAAGTCCCAACTATACCTCACACCGTTTGGTGTAGGAGTCCCATCCAGCACGATGGTTCGTTTCCCATTATCTTAGAGATATTCCTTAGCTCTTGCTTATCAACGTGTGAGAATTTTCTTCTTTGTCTTCAAACAAAGAGGCTCATGTGCCTGGTGAGTGATAGTGCTACTTGTGTCAAGGTTATTTTACCACAGAGGAAGAGGGTGGAAGTGAGTCTCTAGTTGAAAGGGAAGAGTCCCAAATCTGTCATAGACACACAACATAGAAGGAAATGCACAACTTTTGATAGAGTAGTCCACACACATGTGAGAGTCACAAACACACAATGAACAAATAGCATGTACAACACCTAACGGAATAGTCCACACGAGTGTGATGGTCGTTATAACAAGTTTATGGGAATGGTTTTGTCTAGTGTCCAACGAGGTAGCCCACATGGGCAAGACATCATTAAAAACTTATACAACACATTTTCATAAGCATATGTATTAGAACAACCGAAATATTTCAACTGTCTTAACATAGGTTAAAGCAACATGCATTAAAAGTGTTCAAAGAATAGTCTTACAAAAAATTACAATACATGTGTGAAAACATCCTGGCCTGTTAACAGGATTCTGAATTAAGCGAAATTTCCAAGACACATTGGTACACCATACATCACTAACCCTGTAAGTGAGGCTGTTACACTGAAATTTGTCACCATGGCTATCTACAGTTAATATGGCTCCATCAATAGTCATATTATTCCCCTTGTCAAGCCTCAAACCTTTGCTCTTCATGTCAAACTTCAAAAAGAGAGAAAGTCACTTTAAAACATGTTTATCTCTGGGTACGCAGGTTCTCTCTACCTTGCCTCCGTGTACGCACTCCAAACACACTGTACCTGCGTACTTGTATGCTCTGTAAGCCAAAGGATGGGTGCGTACCCCTGTAAAGGTCAAAAGGCGCGAGTTTCATCTTTAAAAAGTTACTTGTGGTCACTTCTAGAGCCTTCTAGAAGAGTGTTTGACGTGTATTGAGCGCCTCCAGATGGTTCATGCATCCCTATGATAGAGGAACTTATCCCATCAAGAGAGGAGCTACCCCATCCAAAAGAGGGAGTATCCATTGATGTTGGACCTGAATAACTTCCTCTAGAACACTATAAATACAGGCATTGGGCCAGAGGAGGGGAGGTTGAAAGCTGAACATTCCAAAAGGGTAAATGCTGCTGGAATTAGGAATTCCATTGTTGACTTGTGAGGAGAGATCACTATCCTTCCTTGTTGCCATATTGGGAGTGGGTGAGCTTGTCAAAGTAGAGGAAATATCTTGTTGGACCCTGGGAGGAGCTTGCAC
The DNA here is from genome assembly GCA_000404065.3 of Pinus taeda. Taxonomy (NCBI): domain Eukaryota; kingdom Viridiplantae; phylum Streptophyta; class Pinopsida; order Pinales; family Pinaceae; genus Pinus; species Pinus taeda. The sequence goes on from APFE030262469.1 coordinate 90,329, forward strand.
AACACCAACGCTCAGGTTGTAATGGTTCCTTTTTTGTTTCCTTAATACAAATAGTCCATTCTTCTCAATGATTTGTTGTTAATGAATTATTTCATGTACTCCTTGGTCTATGTGATGAATATGCTTTGTTTTATGAAATATTCAGGTGTTATGTAATCTTTGCTTTGTTAGTGTATGCAGGTCTTAAAGTGAAGGAGGAGCTCATCTGGATCAGCAAGGCTGGACTGCTACAACAAGCGTTGGACCTAAGGTAAGATCGGAAAAACACTTGATCTCTCATAGAATAATGTGTGTTTAGAGAAGGATTGCTCTTGTTTGGTTTGTTTGTCACTAGAGAGTCTTAGACTCCTAGGGAGGTTAGGTTTGTCCGCAAAAATAACTCTTCCGCATGACAAATTGGCGACTCCACTGGGGAATCCATTGATGTGTTTGATTTTTCCTCTCGTCATTGCTTTGACCTGAAAAGAGTCTAATATATTTTGTTTTTTGGTTGTTTAACTCTGTTTTTGGGTGGCTTAGCTTAGGGTCAGTTTAGATCTTAGCTTTTCTTTGTTTTAACAGAAGTACGCACCCTCTGAGTTAGACACAATGCGTACTTGTACGCACTGTATCTGTGCACACAGAGCGGCCACGCACCTGGTTAAATAGGTTGCCTGCGTACCCTGGTAAAATTTAGAAAATTTCCTTTTTTAATCAGTTTCTCCCTTTTGAATTTGTTTTTCTTGTCTTTACTGCCCAGTTCCACTGGTTGACTGTCAAAAATCTTCACCTATACTTTTTCCATTAGTGTCGAAAGTTTTAGTGAAATTCCTTGAGATTTAGCCTTAGGGTTTGGTTTTTATATTGGTCCTGTAGTGACTTTGGGTTTAGAAGTCGCAAATCCTTAGATATCTCTGGTTTTGTCAGTCTTCTTAGGAGTCGGACCAGTCACAAAATCTACCCTCGTGAGCGACCTACCTTTGTGTTGCCTCTTTGCAAAATTTCAATAAGCTTGTTCATTTAAAGTTGTGAATTTCATTTTAAAAAAGAACAAAAAGAGATTGAGTTTTTGTTTTGATTAGTTTGTGATTCTGCATAAACTAGTCCTTGGATCGATCATTGCCAAGTAAAACATCCCAAGAAACATCCTAGTAAGCTTTTGCTTCTTAGATTAAGCTCTTAGTGTAAGGTTAGATGTATTTCCTTTGATTTGCTTTTGAGTGATTCTTCATAGATTTGCTTAGATCTTGAATTGCTTTGATTAGATTAGTTTTACATGCTTTTATTAAAATAGGAAATATCAACGATCTCCTTTGCGATATTTGCTTTAGAGTAACATTTGACATCTTGAAAGAGAAAGGAATTTTTTTTTCGTAAAGTAGAGAGTGGTCATGTTTTGTGTGTTTTGAAAGATAAAGAAAATTGTTTCTTTGATTGTCTTTTGAGAAAGTTGTGTTTATTGAAAAGATTTCATTCTCTCAACTCTCTTAATTAGAACATTCATTGAAAAGAAAAGTTATCGAATCATCTTAGGTGCATCTTTTAGAGAATTGGAGTCGAGTCTATACACCATCAAGTTTCATCTCCATCACCTTTGTCTTAAAGAACAAACATTAAAATCAACGCTTAAAGTAAAATTAACTTAGAAATTTTTTATTTTCTAGGGCTCTGAAACACCAACATAGATTAGGCTAGTGTCTTGGAGTATGTGAGTAATTAACTCTCCAAGACTATTAAAACAAACAAGTAGCTTATCTTGTGATAGAATAAATCCAGCTGTTACATTTGTATTTTGGGAAAGCTCCTCTTAAAGGAGAAGCACGAAGCTCGTGTCGGAACCAGTGAGGGGATCAATCCTCCCTCGTTGGGAACGACGCCAGACACGCACGTATTACAAACGGTAAACCTCAGATTATTGTTGAGGAGCCAGGGGATCACTTATCGGTAAACCTTGGATTGACCATTGTCAAGGAGCCGGTAAGGGGATTGAGCTTGTGACTCTGCCCTTGCGTGCTGTCGGAGTGTAGACTGTT